>CM049816.1:59518290-59808290 GCA_027422435.1 Schizopygopsis pylzovi
CAGTCGTTCCGCGGGTGAAGGGCTTTGCGTGTTACGATCTTTCCTTTTCACGACACAACAAGAACATTAAAATGGAACACTTCTTCTTATATATTTTATCTCGTTATTTCATCTGACTCCATAAAATGAAAAGGGTTTTAATGATGTCTGTGCATCATTAAAACAGGAACGAATGATTGATTATTCTTATCAGCTCTTTTTCAATACTTTACCCGTCCAGACATAGGGAAGCTATATCGCTCAGAGGTCCTGTTTTCCACAGATCTCACGGACACAATCTCGTCAGGCCCGGTCATCAGTCAGAGGTAAATTATGGTTACGTATCTGAGATTTGCCGTAAATTCACACGTACACAATCAGAGATATCAATAACCCTCATGGGGCACCCTCAGAACTCGAACTCAATCGTTTACTTCAGTAAAGGGTTTTGGCCACTATCAGATATGTTAGCAGATCAATATACTACACTCGTAATAGCTTTGGATTGGCCAAATCTTTGTTTAAAGTAACATTAAATCAAAGTCAGAGGTGTGGACGTACCCGAATTCAGTCAGACGGCGTTCACCGTCACTGAACGGAATTAGCCCGTCCCTACACCCAAGCACACTTAAAAGATGCCGGATATTAGCCGTCGCTAAAACTGACGCAGGCTTGCGGAAATATACGAATCCACTAATCTAGTAAAGAGAAAGCACTCTTCAGAGGCAGTTAGAATAGAATCAAACGTTACAATTTATTGACGAGGTAATCAAAACAATAATTCAAAGCTCCAATGTTACAAGAATAGAATCAACGGTTAACCATAACATAACAATAATTCAGGAATTGAAGAACTTGTAGAAATTACTACCTGGCAATGAAAAACTACACACAAGTGACATGTGCGGGTAATCAGTTTACTGACTCCCAGATGTTTGTGTCCCTTTTCCTTATATACCCAGATAATTCAATAGACCCACCCAGGTGGGTACCCAGGTGGTATCTTGTCATTATAATAAGTCTTTAGAATTGGCCACCAAAGGCTTCTGGAGATCCTGTGGCCAGGATTACTTATTTACATACAGGAGGTGTTTTGAGTAGGAAATCAGGGGGAGGGCACACCTTTAAGTTGTGCACTATATTTCCTCATACTTTAGAACTTCTTTTAGCTTTTCGTTATGATTGGGAGAATGAGACCATTTTACCAGGCACACTGAGACATTTCAAAAGATATCAAACATGTATAGTTACTTTTTGTACATATTACATTGCATGGATTTTAGGTGGTGAGGGGAGGGGGGAGAATGGCGACTGCAGCCGGTCCGTCGTGCGGACCGTCAGCACCGGGTGTGAAACCCCCCAGTGTGCTGCGTCCTGGATGTTGCTGCTATACGCAGGAGATAGCTCCCGTTGATTACTGACACCAAGCCCACAGTTCCTCTCTAGGGGGGCCCAGACATTTTGGCACCGGGCCCGGGCTTACAGTTTTCTCCCTTTGGCACTGTTTGGGCCACTCCCAGGGTTCCCTGCAGTGTCACTTCAGTCGTTGTAAGGCGGGCAGCTTTAAGGAGCTGAGGGTTAGGATAGTGTTGGTGGATGCTTTTACTGATCTGATGAGGTGTCGGAAATAGCAACATTGGAATAGCGTGAAGGAGAAGATGAGTGCGCTTCCAACTGCGCAACCTCGAAGTACCCAGTCCCACCAGGTATATGCAGTCTGTGCCGATCGGGTGGATGAGCTAGACAGAATCTGTGCAGTCTTTCGCGCCAAGTTTGTCTCCACTTGTGCTTGAGAAAGGTGGTACTCTGTTTGGAGGATGACGTTCTGTACCAGGTCCATCGTGTCGATCAAGGCTTGTGTTCCGTGTTCATAAAAGGTGTCGTCCCACCATGGGGAGACCTCTGCGTCCTTTGGCATCCTTCCGAGGATGTCGATCTGGCCCATAGAAAAGTCCTCTGTCACTTCCAAGCAAAATGAGTGATCAGCAGGACAGGTCAGTCCTCCATATGTGAACGAATTCATCTCACTGACACACCACTGTGTATGAGACACCTGAATCGCATTTGAATGGTCATGCAAAGATTCAACACTTATGAGTTTGCTATCATTGGGAGAGAAAGGTTGTAATGCATTACACGTACAGACAACATAATTGTGAATTTCATGACAAGTGCGACTGGTAAATAAGGTCTCAGTACTCTTCAACGTAGGTGATCCCATTTAATTACCTGATCTTTAACTACCATGCCAATGGATCGAATATTAGTGGAATTTGGATAAACTTGATCTGGGTGGATTAAAGGAAAAGTGGCAAAAAATCCAATACATTCGTTTCCAGTATACATCACAATTGTGGATATTAATTCTGAATACTTTACATTTTTCATTTTTCCGAAGAGAACCATCTATGTAAATCTAAGACCTCAATTAAATCAAAATACAACCAATACATTCGTTTCCAGTATACATCACAATTGTGGATATTAATTCTGAATACTTTACATTTTTCATTTTTCCGAAGAGAACCATCTATGTAAATCTAAGACCTCAATTAAATCATTCAAAACATGTCTCGGGGTCTTGTGAAGACGAAGATCTAAAATTTCCTGTCTTGTTGCAGTGAATAAATCTTGTGCATATGATCTGCAGGCTAAGTCACGTTCGATGGTACGGGTCTGATTGATGTGTTGGAAACCAGTGGCCATCTGATCTGTCAACCATGTGGAGAATTGAGATTGTTTGGTTATTTTATAAGTGTTGGCTGCTGAATTAATTGATCCGAACAGGCCGGCTATACTGCTGAGCAGGTCTCGTTTTTAGCGAGCAGGTGGAATTTGGACGGCAAGTCTGTCTTTGTAATCAGAAATTAAATCATCGATTCGTGACTGTAGTCATGCATATGACTCATCATAAGTACTACAATGTTTTGTATAAGCAGAAATGTTATAAGTTACATGTGTCATTACCAAATTTACATCATGTAATAAAGTAACAGTTGTGTGGATTGGTGAAATTGTCTATGCAATGCAAACATTCCCCGACACAATACATTCCTTCCTTTCGGTTGGTCCAGACAAGTACATTAGCTCGGTGAATCTCATATGTGTGTTATTATGCGTTTCTGTATGTGTGCACCTATATGTTGCAGGTTCCAAATTTTTAATATAGTGGTACAATTTTGGGTCTATGCCATTGTTTTAGATTTTTCGTGTAGTGTATGCATGTTACCTAATTGTGTCACCTGGATCTATTTTAAGTCGATACCAGGCAGTGAGGTTGTACATGAATTTGGTGCTCGAGTGTGTCCTGAAATGTTTCTTTGTAGGTGGGTGGGTGTTACCTGAACTACAACAAATTTGTGGTGTGCAATTTGGATCCGGTGCTAATCCGGGAGGCCATGTAACTGTCTCTTTTGGTGCAACTGTGATTTTTTGTGTGGATGGCCCCTTGGAGTGTTACGCAACACCCACCTCCCACATTTCAGGTTGTGTGTGAGTGATTGGTGCTCTCCAGAGTGGGAGGATTTGATTCGCTACTACTCGTGCCACTGTGTTTGCACTGTTAAATTGGAAAATTTGTCAGTTATCACAAGGTAATAACGATATCCCGCTTTGGCACTAGGTAGTGGGCTTATGAAATCCAATTGGAGTAACTCCCAAGGTCCCTTGGGTGGTTCTGGTCTACACAGTTTTGTATGGCCAGGCTTGCCTTGGTTAGTGGAGGCACATACGATGCATGTGTCACACCATCTTTGAATGTCTGATGCCATTTGTGGCCACCAGAAGTTTTTTGGATCAGCTGTTGTGTTTTTGGAGCTGATACGTGTGCATAATCGTGGTACAACTTCATCACTGGTTTCTGGAGGGCTTCTGGAACAATGTATTTATCGTCTCTTAAAATCATGCCTTCAGTGACCTTGACTAGTTGGTCCTGCTGCAGGTGCGGTGTCAGCTCTCCATCAGAACTCCACAGTTCTTGTTGGTACTGTTTCAAGTCAATAGGAATAGTTTGAATCGCACTCACGGCAGGAACAACCAGTCTGTCAGGCTTCCATTCATCTCCCTTTTGTGCTGCTAATTTGGCTAATTGATCTGTGATGTTGTTGTTTTTCTCGTTTTCATCTGGATTTTCGATGATGTGCGCAGGCACTTTAACGACGGAGAGTGAGGGATCGCGTGTTCTAACCTCCTGCCAAATCGAAGTTATGATGTTAAAATGTTTTATCATGAAGTTTACGAATTGTTTCAACAGCTCAGAGTTGTCGCTAGGGGGCGTTTTTTTGGTAATGCTTCGCTTGTTTTTTTAAATCTTTTTCTCTTTTTTGACAATCTCGCACTACATGGTTAGTCTTTCTGCAATAATGGCATATCATTTTATTTGGAGACCTTTGGCTAAATTTATCTGTGCTGTTCCCTTCTGTTAACCACTGTGCGGACGCAACGCTGCGGGGTTTTAATCGCCATCTGTTTTCTATTCTTGAACCCCAATCTACTATTGCTCTGAACGTGTTTTCGGCTGGGTCGACGCCATTTGATAACGCTTTCTGAACGGGGATGCCGGCATTGTTTTTAACAAGCTGCAGTAATGCGTCATGGTTGCGGTCTGCATTTTCAAGGCCTGAGTGTTCTCTGTAGGTCACCCATAACCGTTCAGCGTACGTTTCAAATGACTCATTACTTGCTTGTTTGATTTCTAATATTTTGCTCCAATCTGCATGTGACGGTCCCCTCATGTCTAATAATGCCTGTTTTAGACGTTCATAAATCCCTTCGTCGGTTTCGTCATTTACTCTGTTCATTATGTTGCCGGATTTCATTTCTGTGTTTAGTTTCGGTCTGAGCTCCTCAGGGATAGTGAGGAGGGCTATTTGCCATACGTCTCTAACCTCTAGTTTGTAGACATTAGCCTGTAGCATCAATGCTTCCCAGTAGGGTTGAAAAGGCCCTTTTCTCGGCATAGTTCCTACGACTTGTTTGTGCCTAGAGCATTCTCCGCATGTTAACGGGCGGCTGATTGTTGTGATATCATCATCCGCATTTTTCATGGTTTTTAACACTGCGATTTTAACTGCCTTTTTTGGCGAGTCGTTTGATTTGGTTCGGGTCTTTATTGGGCTTCGCAGGCTCTGTTTTTCTGGCCACAGACTCACGAGAGCTCGGTTACGAGTTTCTCTGCGTGGCCTATTGTTACACGCTAACGCAGTGTCCTCATCGTCGCTTTCAGTTTGCGCCTCTAACTCGGTTTCATCCAGTGCTGCTTGTTTAACTGCGGCAACTGGAAAACCTGTTTTGTCGCAACAATCTTCGAGCGCAGATATGTAATTACTATATGTAATTAGTTTCCCTTGAACTTGATCAATTTTTGTAGCCATTTCTTCGCGTTGTCTAGCCCACCCCTGTTGCTCGTATGCAAACATTTCGACTTGCTTTCTTAACTTTTGTAATTCGTCAGATCGCACTCGTTCGATTTCTTTGATATTTGTTATTGTTTTTTCGTTCTCGGTCATGGTCGCGAGGTCGTTACGACGAAGCAAATAAACAATTGCAGCGGGAATTTTCTTGTATTTTGATTTCGATTTTAGTCTCGCACCCTCGGCAGAATACCAGGATGTTATTTCGTTGTTGTTCCACTTCAAATTGAATCCCTTGTCGCTTAACCGAACAAGGATTTTTTGTAATTGTATTCCTAAAACTTCCATTATCTCCTGATCTCCTTTGCTGGTGTGGTTTCCCTGAAAAGACATGTTGTTTCTCGTCTAACGTAATTCTTAATACCACCGGGTTTTTCGGTTCCGGTCTCAAAAATGGGTATACCGACCCGTTCTACAAAATGTGTCTATATGGTGTAAACAATATTTCCCTCAACTTCTAAGAGGCAAAGAAAATATACTTACCACAGCAGTTGGATATGGATGAGAAGGAGTTCAAACCTCATGTCCCAAAGAGAATTCAAGTTGAATGTCGCGGCTGTCGCAGCTGGAATGACGTATTAGTCTCTGCGAGAATCGCGTTCTCGTCTTTACGAGATCACGTCGGCGGGGTCACCACTGTAAGAAAGGACCCGGCTGGAACGATCCAATGACGGCAGTCGTTCCGCGGGTGAAGGGCTTTGCGTGTTACGATCTTTCCTTTTCACGACACAACAAGAACATTAAAATGGAACACTTCTTCTTATATATTTTATCTCGTTATTTCACCTGACTCCATAAAATGAAAAGGGTTTTAATGATGTCTGTGCATCATTAAAACAGGAACGAATGATTGATTATTCTTATCAGCTCTTTTTCAATACTTTACCCGTCCAGACATAGGGAAGCTATATCGCTCAGAGGTCCTGTTTTCCACAGATCTCACGGACACAATCTCGTCAGGCCCGGTCATCAGTCAGAGGTAAATTATGGTTACGTATCTGAGATTTGCCGTAAATTCACACGTACACAATCAGAGATATCAATAACCCTCATGGGGCACCCTCAGAACTCGAACTCAATCGTTTACTTCAGTAAAGGGTTTTGGCCACTATCAGATATGTTAGCAGATCAATATACTACACTCGTAATAGCTTTGGATTGGCCAAATCTTTGTTTAAAGTAACATTAAATCAAAGTCAGAGGTGTGGACGTACCCGAATTCAGTCAGACGGCGTTCACCGTCACTGAACGGAATTAGCCCGTCCCTACACCCAAGCACACTTAAAAGATGCCGGATATTAGCCGTCGCTAAAACTGACGCAGGCTTGCGGAAATATACGAATCCACTAATCTAGTAAAGAGAAAGCACTCTTCAGAGGCAGTTAGAATAGAATCAAACGTTACAATTTATTGACCAGGTAATCAAAACAATAATTCAAAGCTCCAATGTTACAAGAATAGAATCAACGGTTAACCATAACATAACAATAATTCAGGAATTGAAGAACTTGTAGAAATTACTACCTGGCAATGAAAAACTACACACAAGTGACATGTGCGGGTAATCAGTTTACTGACTCCCAGATGTTTGTGTCCCTTTTCCTTATATACCCAGATAATTCAATAGACCCACCCAGGTGGGTACCCAGGTGGTATCTTGTCATTATAATAAGTCTTTAGAATTGGCCACCAAAGGCTTCTGGAGATCCTGTGGCCAGGATTACTTATTTACATACAGGAGGTGTTTTGAGTAGGAAATCAGGGGGAGGGCACACCTTTAAGTTGTGCACTATATTTCCTCATACTTTAGAACTTCTTTTAGCTTTTCGTTATGATTGGGAGAATGAGACCATTTTACCAGGCACACTGAGACATTTCAAAAGATATCAAACATGTATAGTTACTTTTTGTACATATTACATTGCATGGATTTTAGGTGGTGAGGGGAGGGGGGAGAATGGCGACTGCAGCCGGTCCGTCGTGCGGACCGTCAGCACCGGGTGTGAAACCCCCCAGTGTGCTGCGTCCTGGATGTTGCTGCTATACGCAGGAGATAGCTCCCGTTGATTACTGACACCAAGCCCACAGTTCCTCTCTAGGGGGGCCCAGACATTTTGGCACCGGGCCCGGGCTTACACATCCATCTAGCGAATCTTCGCTTTCTACCAAACAAAATGGACGAACTTCTGCTCTCCCGGACTCAAACTCTGCTGCTCTGTGTTTCACGGAAACCTGGCTGAATGACGTAAAACCGGACAGCGCGTTACATCTGTCGAATTTCCAGCTGATCAGATCTGATCGCGATGCAGAATCAATGGGGAAATTGCACGGTGGAGGGACATGCTTTTACATCAATGAGAGTTAGTGTACAGATGTAACTGTATTAAAGAAGATGTGCTGTTCAGATCTAGAAACGCTCTTCTTTAATTGCAAGCTGTTCTACATGCACATCACATGTTCCACCAGAGACAGTAATATATTGGATCACTGTTACACAGCAATAAAGGATGCATATCACTCTGTCCCACACGCAGCTTTGGGACTATCTGATCACTGTTTGGTTCATCTTATACCGACCTACAGGCAGACATTTAAATCCACTAAACCTGTATTAAGAACTGTTAAAAGATAGACTAATGAAGCAGAGCAAGATTTAAAAGCTTGTGTTGAACTTACTGATTGGAGTGTTTTTTAGGCAGCCGCAAACAATCTGGACGAGCTCACTGAGACTGTATCATCTTATATCAGTTTCTGGGATGATATGTGCATTCCTACCAGGACTCGTTTAACCTACAACAATGACAAACCATGGTTCACAGCAAAACTCAGACAGCACCGTCAGGCAAAAAAACTCAGACAGCTCCGTCGGGCCAAAGAAGATGCTTACAGAAAGGGAGATATGGTCTTGTATAAACAGGCCAAATACACAATGGACAAGGAGATCAGAGTGGCAAAGAGGAATTATTCTGGCAAGCTAAGGAAAAAAAAAAATTCTAGTGATTTTGCTTCAGTTTAGAAAGGTTTGAAAGACATTACAAATTACAAGACACCATCCCCCAGCACTCTGGAGAATCAGCAACTTGCAGATGCTTTTAATGAGTTTTACTGTAGGTTAAGATTCCCGGGCACCACAATTTCTCAGGACCTGAAGTGGGACAATCACATTAAGTCTATGGAGGAAAAGGCCCAGCAGAGGCTGTACTTCCTTCACCAGCTGAGGAAGTTCAACCTGCCACAGGAGCTGTTGATACAGTTCTACTCATCATTGAATCCATTCTCTGCACGTCAATAACTGTCTGGTTCAGCTCAGCTACCAAATCTGACCTCAGAAGTCTACAGAGGGTAGTCCGGACTGCTGAGCGAATCATTGGTACAACCCTCCCCACTCTCCAAGACCTGTACTCATCCAGAGAGAGCAAAAGAGCTGGAAAAATCACTCTGAACCCCTCACATCCAGCACACTCCCTCTGTGTACTGTTACCGTCTGGTCAACGCTACAGAGCTCTGAGAACCAGAACAACCGGACACAGTTTCTTCCCTCATGCAATCCATCTCATGAACACCTGACATTAAACGTGGAACACACAACACTATTTTACATTATTTATTCACCACACATACTTATTTTTTCATTTCCAATTTGCACATGTCAGACCTCACACATAATTGTCTGTATTGTATATTGTGTTTTTGCCATTTTGTACATTGCTTATTTGTATATTTGTATATTGTTCTTTTGTTGTCTGTGTCCTGTCACTATCATTCTGTTGCACTGTGGAGCTTCTGTCACTACAACAGTAAACATAGCTGGCCAATAAAGCTCATTCTGATTCTGATTATTATGGATCATAACAGTGGAAACTTTGCACACAAACAAAGGCGTCCACATCTAAATGAGGACATATTATTAGACTTTTGCGGTTTTGTAATAAAGATAATAAAATGTACTATAGAAAAACCCAAAAAAGGGTTTTCTTTCTTTTGTCTTTTTTGAGTTTCAGAATGCTTTTTTTTTGGAGAATGCTTTCAATGAACAATGTGAACAACCTGCCAAACACACACTTTTATGTACAACAGATGAAAGAAAATAATACTGGTTTGACGTAGGAGAGAATAAATGTTTATTTTTGAGTGAACTACACTGAACAGAAGCTTTCATGATGTTCAGTTTATACAAATCGGGGAAATAATAATTAACATAACTGAATAATTCATCAATGAAAATATGAAGCGACCTAAAATAGTGGCGTGAAAAACTGGCTATCATCAAAAGATATACTGGTATAGTAAGCCAGAGTCTGTTTAGATCCATAGTTCCGTTACACAACAGAAAAATAGTTGGTGCACATTCAACATGTGCTTGAGCATCCTGTTTAGAAACAATTCTTTTTTTTATTTCAATTTGATGCTAGTAATGGTGCAGAAATAACCCTTCGACCTTTTATTCTCCTAAGTTTCAAGCACACCATTTTAGAACTGAATATGATCATACTCACCACACTTTTCATCTTTTCTTTGCAAGAATACACAACTAAATGGCTCTCTGGGCTGTGCAGTAGCTTTTGCTTTATGGTTTGATGACTCTGACCATGTGAGCTATTCCAGTTGATAAATGTTCACTGCGAGAATGATCAAGGGCATGTTTACTGCAATCTATAGCTGTCTGTCAGGGTGTATTCAAGCCATTTATACCATTATATATGTATTTTATATGTGTGTTTTTTTATTCCCCAATAATGAACTGTATCATAGATGCTCATTCTAATTTATAATTTCTAGACATTCTGCAGTTAAAGTTTAATCTTCTAAGGTTTACTACTTTGACCACAGGCCTGTATGGATGTGTTTAACTATGGAAACCCTTTTCCTCCAATGAATAAAAATAAAAAAAACAATTGTGTGTTGTATCTCACAATTATGACTTTATAACAATTGCGCGTTTATAGCTCACAATTGCGCGTTTACAGTATATCTCAAAATTCTGACTTTTGTCTTCACAATTCGGACTTTTCTTGCAATTGTTGGGTTTATATCTCACAATTCTATCTTTTTTTATCAGAATTGCTGTATAAAATTGCAATTGTGAGTTTCAATGTTCAACTCTGCGGGTAAAAAGACTGTATATCGCAATTGCAAGAAAAAAGTATGACATTTTGAGATAAGAAGTCTCAATACTTTTGTCTATTATTATTCAGTCAGAGAAATGCACTTTCATAGATTAATAGCTTTCTCTTAGCACAGCTTCACCTGAAGGACAACACAGAGTTGTCATCTTTATATTGTTTAAAAAATATTATATAAAGGTGTCTTATGTCAAATTTGTCTGACACTTGTATAGCAAAATAATAAATATGCACTCTGTATTTTTCTGGTGTTGAATCATTACCATTTTCAAAGATGCAGTCGGAGTGCAGTGCTGTTTATTTTGACCACTAATGCACCTTTAGCTGTCACTTTAGCACCGTCGTCATGAATAATGAGAGGCTAGGGCATGTTCAAGTCTTCTTTCGCAGGGGTTTAATAAAGCATCTGACAGACGTGTATTACTCTAGCAGATTTCCTCCAGCTCGTGCTCCATTAAAAGCTCTTTATTTGTTCGCTCTGTGTAGAAACTGACCCAGTGCTTGTGCATCTTCTGAGAGTCATTGATGAGTAAGACAGCTGGAGAGCCACGCTTAGCCTTTGGTGCTTTGGATTAATTGTGAATGAGAAGTGGAGATGTGTGTGGTGTGTTGGGATTCTCATTCATCTAACGCTCCTGTGATTCTCTGATCTCATATGAAAAAAAAAAATCACTAAACTGATTGTAAACATTGCTTTTCATACTACATATTATCCATGTTTTTGGTTCATCATGACTAATACTATTCTCAATATTTCTTAGCATATCTAAATATCTTCTGCAGATTTCTTAAGAACTGGAACTAAAAATCATCATCCGCTTGCATGTTTTACTCTCAAAATGATCATGCAGCTAAAATAAAAAAACTAATTCTGAATCAGTTCAGAATATGTTCAAATAAAGGCACAGAATTGTTGCACTTTAACCCCCAAATCCCAGAACACACCTGATATGCACCTGTAAACATCCACACACCCATAAATGAAACCCTTTCCCTTCATTCAACATAATTTATGAACAGATCTATACAGTTTTATCTTCATTTGATGCTCTGTGCGTGTAATCCAGGCCACAGACCCCTTTACACAGTGTGCTTTCTCTAATAGGATTGATGCTGTCCGCACTGTGCACAACACCAACTGTCGCTTGCTTCCTATTGGCTGAGCTGGAAGGTGGGCGGGGCTGATATGTCCCGAATGGGCTGAAAACAGTGGATGATTGAAAAGTGTGATGATCTTCTTAGTCCATCGCTGCATGGTGAAGGCAAGAAAGAGAGTATGAGTGTTTTCTCCAGATCCTGAGCAAAACCTGTACTTATTATCTGCACGTTGTTATCCGTTAGTCCATTCTTTCTCACCCATCTGCGTGGGTGGTTCTCCCATCTGGATCTGGGTGGTGGATATATGGAGATCTGCTAGTGTGACTGGTGTTTTGTGGACGCGGGACACACGATGGCCGTAGCGTTGGATGCAGTGTGGGTGCGAGTGAAAGGGGTCTGTCAGCAGAACGGCCTGCTCATCCTCTCGGTGTTGGCCGTTATTATCGGATGTCTGCTCGGTTTCTTCCTGCGGAGCAAAAACCTCTCGGAGCAGGTTAGTCTCCCTGTGAACCCTTATATGTACTACTATGAATGGCTGCACCAGATGCCACCAAAACAATGTAAAATCCTCCCTAAACACCTCCCATAAAACCTTCTCCTATCCAACCTACAGTGTCAGTGTGATCCAAACTCCTCCTGATGGTCTCATTTGCTCCAAATGACCTCTAGGTTTCCAGGTTTTTTTTCCAGTTTTTTTTATTTTTAATGACTTTTCAGTAGAAGCCTAAATTCTGGGCTTGTTGTGATTATTGATTGATCAATATTTGATTTCAATTAAATTATTATAGGTCTCATTTGGTCCAAATGACCTTTGGGTTTCTTTTTTCTTTCTTTTTTTATGGCTTTTCAGTAAAAGCCTAAAATCTGGGGTTTTCTTTGATTGTTGCTTGATCAATATGGTTTTACGATTGAACTATTATGATCTCATTTGATCCGAATGTTCCTTTTCTTTGGTTGACTTTCCAGTAGAAAGCTAAAATCAATCATTTTTAATGACTATTGGCTGATCAATAAGGGTTTTTCCATTAAACTAGTATGGTCTCATTTGGTCCAAATGACCTCTGGGTTTGCTTTATGGAAAAATTTCTGACTGAAATGTTAAATTATATTTGGATTGATATCAGGATACTGTTTTTTTTCTTTCTTATTTCAGTACAAATAATTAACCAATCTTAAATTAATATACATTTAGATAATTTTCCTCGCCCCCGCTGACATATATTTTGTCTTGTTTTAAGCATGAGAATTTCCCTAATTATTCAAAAAAATTATTGTTTTGGGATATACGTTTTGAGGTACATATCTTCATAATTTTGGTTCTCAAGTAAATTCTGATTTAATAATGATTAAATCAAATCAAATCAAATCACTTTTATTGTCACATCACCACAGCACAAGTGCCTTGGTGAGTGAAATTCTTATGAGCGTGCTCCAGACAGTGCAGAAAAACAACAGACAATTTACATATGGACAGTACATATTTACAGACTGTACAGAAGACAATGTGCAAAATACACATACATATACTCAGTACACATAGTGTACTATAAAGACATACTCAATTATCAACTACACATTATACACCGTATGGGCACATCTACATTATGTACACTATCTATACATATATTGATTAGTTAAAACAACAGGAATAAGTCTTGTTTTATTTTTGCAGCGTGGTATATATCTAGTTCTTCAATAGATTACAACAGCAGCGACTGAATGAATGGCAATTGGAAAACAAAAGCTGCCATTTCTCCATTTTTCATTTTGTGTCCGCTTCAACAAAAGCCTCCGATATGATTCTAAATACACCTAAAAATAAAACCTCCACAGGCCATTTGCTGTGACGGCCAGGGATTACTGTCCAATCATACAAATGCTCTTAGTAATTGTACATTAAGCAAGTGCTGCTTAGCCTTGTGGCATTTAAAGCAGGTCGGTGATTCTATCTGCCCGTTTCAGCTAAATTGCAACTGGCTCTTGAAAAACATTTTTTTGGCTTATTTTGCAAGCGAAACCCAGTTTGGACCAAAAAAAAAAAGAAAATGTTATGTGCATTAATGCATTTGGCATCCACATTTCCAGAGAGACTTATGGTTTGTCAGTACATGAATTCACTGGGAACTAAACTCATGACCTTTGCTTTGCTAGTTAAGCTCTATAAGTTGAACTACAGGAACATGGCTATTTCATTTAGGATGAGCTTTATTTGTCACATACACAATTATACAGAGTATAATGAGCAGTGAAATGTGTTCTCTGCATTTAACCCATCCAAGTGTACACACTTGGAGCAGTGGGCAGCCGACTGTGCAGCGCCCGGGGAGCAGTTGTGGACTTCCTGCCAGAGCCGGGATATACATCTAGCCAATTTATATACTGTATTAATATTTGCAGTATTTCTGCCATACTGAAATCACATTGCACCAAAATCTTAAAATATGTTCTAATTAGCTGTGATTGTTTGCCATCACAGCGTTTTCGTTTCAATGTTGAGAGATTATATGTTGATGGGAATTATCTGCTTGAGACACAGTGTAAACATGTCCATTGCTATCCATGAGAGGAAATTATCATAATAATGTTTGGCTCACTCGATACACCACCCCTCTCTCTCTCTCATACACGCTCTCTTTGTCTCAGCAGCAAGTCATCGATTCACATTCAGTGCTTTGAGGGATAGGAAGTAGTATGAATAGCTTCCACAAATAACTCTCATTTCTATATGTATAAAGAATAGTACACAAATCCATACATATATGACATTTATATAATACATTGTAAATTCAGCTATATGTGCTTCTTGATTTCTTTTTATACAAAAGCAAACAGAAAAATTGGTCAAGAGCCTGGGATGTGTGTTGGTTTTGTAAGAATTATGTACGACAATCATGAGGAGAGAGAAAAGATTGAACTATCCTGAAAGCGCACACACACATACATCTAGCCAATTTTCCATGAAATAGACTGTTTAAAATAAATACAACAGCAGATAGTAATAACAATAATAAAAAAAAGTTGATAAGAGTTTTTCATTTGACATTTCAGGAGTTCAAATGTTGTTAATTTTTCAAAAGTTTTGTTCTTAAAGCAAATACATACACATAAGCTGTGGATAATTCAGATTTTTTTTTAATGTTTTTTGACAAATGTATCTTGTGTTCACCAAGGCTGAATTTATTTGATCAAAAATTGTGAATTTACATTGAAAAAATTCAATTGTGACATTCATAATGTTACAAAAGATTTCTGTCATTTCTGTCTTCAGTTTACACAAAAGTATTAAGCAGGAAAAATGTGATAATGTTCAACACTGATAATAAAGAATCAGTATTAACAATTTAGCACCAATAATAATTGATAACTGAATAAGTGATTCAACATATGATAAAGATTTCTGAAGGATCATGCGACACTAAAGACTGGAGTAATTATGATGAAAACTCAGTTTTGCATCACAAAAATAAATTACATTTGACAATAATATTACAATAGTAAACAGTTGTTTTAAATTGTACTGACATTTCACAATATTAATATTTTACTGTATTTTGATAAAAAATGCAGTCTTGGTGAGCAGAAGCAGAAGTACAGAGCCGCACATGACATGCAAGAAAACAATGATAAATTGTGCACACGATTTACTGAAATGTGTACACGATTACTATTTCGTTCCCTCGGTTTGCTAAATCGTGCATATGATTTACATTTATAAATCATTTGCACGATTTAGCAAACCGATGGTACAAATTAGTAAATCACGTGCACAATTTATAAATCGAAGGAACAAAATAGTAAATTGTGCGCAAGATTTAGCCTACTATTTTATTTCTGCATGTCATATGCGGGGCTCCGTAGAAAAGATGTCTGTGAAAACATTACAAAAAATTGAGTGTACCTTTAACATTTCCAATACTGTGTGTGTGTGTGTGTGTGTGTGTGTGTGTGTGTGTGTGTGTGTGTGTGTGTGTGTGTGTGTGTGTGTGTGTGTGTGTGTGTGTGTGTGTTGATCTGTTTGTGTGCATAATTTATTTGTCAGTTTGTTTTTTTCTGACTTTGACATCAGGTTTTTTTCTCCTAACTATTGGACATTGATGTGTTTTCCTACAATACACATTCAACTTTGATTAGCTGTTTTGATAAATGCAAAACCCTGCTGTCCTTCTCCTAGACAGATTTGCAAACTAATTTCACAAAGCTGTCTCCCAACACAGACTCTCACAGTCGCTCTTTTGCTGTTTGTATTGTGAAGAGCAGAAGCTGAGTGCTACATCTGTTGGAGAGGCTTTGTGTTTGTGTGTAAAGCTCAGCGATAAGGATGAAATGACTCTATTTCATCTCAGCCCTGGCACCGAAAAGATGCTGCGGTCCGTGAAGAGGTGACCGTGAGTCATGCATCACATTAGTCTGAAGCACTTCTGTCTTTATCATTTTTTGGCAAATCAAATGGAAGACGAAACGGTCACTCTGAAGAGGCTTTTTTTTGTAAGTGAGGTTGTTGTTTTAAAAGCATTGTATTGTGCATGTGGTTAGTTAAATCAGCACAGCAATGTTTCTTCGTTCTCTTTCAGATGTTAGATTATTTTGGGGTTTGCCTTGCTGTGCTGCATTGAACGAGACAAAAGAAAACACAGCATGCACATGTTCAATAGTTGCTTTGAGAAAATCTAAATGTGTTGAGAGTGATAGTCACAGATGATGACAAAAGGGTGTGCATGTATTCATAGTCTTCAGCACGCTGGAAAATCTGGACAAATCCAGTTTAAAGGAAATGGTGAATACAAAAGATAATGTAAATTATATTTTTCTTTCTTTCATGGAAATGATAAAAGTCGACATCAAGTCATAAAGCAAAAATAAAAGCAGTCCATACAATTTGTGCACCATTTTCCACGTTATTTTAGAGTTGTGTAAGGAAGAGACAGAAAAGTGAAGCTGTTCACATAAAATCAGCTTAATGCAGTTCATTAGAATATGTTCACTTCATGGGGACATTTTGGGACGAATTATGGAGACAAATAATGGCTTGAATCACAGAGCAATCATGCAGATGTCTTCAATGATGCTTAAATGTTCTTTCTGTCATGTTTGAGCTCAGCAATGCTCATTCGTGTTCAGCATATGGAAAAGAGCCATGCAAATACTCTAAAAGGAGAATAAAAATGTATTTAGCTTTCCACAGAACTGAAAAACCATACACGTTTGGCAGGACCTTTGAACTAATAGTTGTTGCTGGTTTTACATAGTTTCTAGCTGGTCCCAGAAGGTATTTTGTGGTCATTAGTCATGGTTTAATCAGGCTGGTTTATATAGTTGATCAGTTGGACTACCAGATGTTGGGCCTGTTAGACCACCTGACAACAGACACAACTGGATCAGGAAAACACCAAAACCCAGCTTGACTATACTATACGCTCCCTTGTTAAAGAGAAGCATGCTTTTACATACTTAAACAAATATTTAAAGCAATATACTTGTGTGAACTGAATGTAATTTTTTTTCAGACAATGAAATGTTATTTGCAATGATATGAAACTGCATTATAATTAGAATTCAAATTGCAATGCAATGTTCTGACCCAGGTCAGTGTGTCTTACAATACATCTTTAAATGTAATTTCATAATTCTGTTGTCTTTGAAATATGGTTTAAGTGTACTACTCACCAACAAGCGTTTATGCTAAACTAAAATATACCACAATGTCATTTCTATTGAAACTGTAAATATAAATATGTAAACAGATATACAGTACATTTGTAGGTTTTTTACATATATTATTAATTACACGTTTGTATTGAAGTTGCAATTTAAAATATGCTTTAAATGAACTACCTTTAAAATGATGAGGTGGTTTACATGTGCTTTTACATATGTTACTCAACACATGAAAATAAATGTACTCCTTTAAAAGACAACAAACAATTATTAAAACAATGATTTATGTGTAAAACTTTTATTAGACAGTGCACATTAAACGTGTACTCGATGTAAATTTACTCTCTCTAAGTACAATTAAATTGCCTTTAATATTATCTGCAAGTACATTTTTTTTAAATATACTTTTAAGATTTGAAGGACATCACAAGTGCACTTATTTTCTTTGCAGTGAGATACTATACAAAAATACATTAGATGGACAAAAATGACCAGATGATGGATAATTGCTTGATTTTCATACTAAATGTATTTTGCTTCAACGGCTTTGTTGAAAACCCACATTGCACTAATAAAAAAACATTTGTAATACCCTCAAAATATTACTTTTATTTGTGTAGCTCAACACCAAACAGATTTGGGAGGCTGTTTGCTTTGTGTTCAAAGAGAGAGTGCTTACTGGGACTGGACTCATCTCTCTGAGCGAGAGCAAGCTCAGCTGGATTCGGTTGTGTGTTTTTGAAATACTGGTATAAAATGAATCCTGCAGCACGTGGTGTGATGCCTGTGCAGTGTCTGGGGGTATCTCACACATTCAGAAAGCCAGCAGGAGCTTTTGAAGACTGCAGCTCGTGTGGCCCTAAATGAGATCCTGCAGCGATCCTGTTGTTATACAATGTATGGGAGCTGTCATGCTTCGTAAAGAACTAAAAGCACCTCAAGAGCATCATGAAAGTGGTGCATTTACCTGCACTCAACACTATAGAACAATTCTCGACAACGTATAAAATGCACTGTTAAAGGCAATACAATGTCTTTGTGTGCAGAACACACCACAACCTTCAAACTGCACTTCAACATCATGAATGTGCCAGGACTGAATTAACAAAAACTTAAAACATGTAAACTGAAATAAAGTCAAATATAAAAATAACTTATTTTCAGATAGTTGCCAAGGCAACATTTCTCGTTTAATTTTTCTCTGATTTAACTTAATGTACTAACATAACTAACCCTATGGAAGCCAGTTTCCACAGAATTATAAATAAAAAAGGTAAACCAACATTTGATCTTTAATTCTGACTTTTTATTCTAACAATTCTTCTTACGGAGATATAAACATGCAAATGTGAGAAAAAAAGTCTAAATTGTAAGATGAAAATAATGCACTTATTGGTTTTGTTTTATTCTGTGGCTGAAACAGGCTTCCATTAAAAAAAACACATACATATATATATATATATATATATTACACACACACACTGGACACTTTATTAGGTACACCTTGCTAGTAACGAGTTGGACCCACTTTTGTCTTCAGAACTGCTTTAATTCTTCATGGCATAGATTCAACAAGGTGTTGGAAACATTCCTCAGAGATGTTGGTCCATATTGACATGATATCATCACACAGTTGCTGCAGATTTGTCGCTGCACATCCATGATGTGAATCTCCCGTTCCACCACATCCCAAAGGTGCTCTATTGGATTGAGATCTGGTGACTGTGGAGGCCATTTGAGTAAAGTGAACTCATTGTCATGTTCAAGAAACCAGTCTGAGATGACTTGAGCTTTGTGACATGGTGCATTATCCTGCTGGAAGTACATCAGAAGATGGTACACTGTAGTCATAAAGAGATGGACATGGTCAGAAACAATACTCAGGTAGGCTGTGGCATTTAAACAATGCTCAATTGGTAGGATGATCCATGCTTTCATGTTCTTTACACCAAATTCTGACCCTACATCTGAATGCAGCAGAAATCAAGACTCATCTGACCAGGCAACGTTTAAAAAAAGGGTGCTATTCAGTCCTGTGTGATCCACTCTCAATCCTGTCATTACAATTTCTTCCTGTCTGTTCCTTTCTTTATGGTTTTTAATGCTAACAAACTTTTGAATTTTATAACATCGCCTTCCTTTCTTGTCTTCCTTTTCTCTTAACTATTGCTTTTCCTTCACCTTTCCCAAGTGGAATTGGAACTGATATTTATTTTAACAAAGCCTAACAAGTCGTCTTCACCAAATCTAGATGCCTAAATGCATTTAGTTGCTGCCATGTGATTGGCTGATTAGTAATTTGTGTTACCAAGCAATTGAACAGGTGTACCTAATAAAGTGACCGGTGAGAGTATATTCAGAAAACTATAGGCATTTAAAAATGGAAAACTAATAAAAGTAACTAAAATTAAAATGAAAGCAGTTCAAATAAAAAGTACTTAAAATATTAATAAAAAAAAAAACTAATTAATCAGTTATTTGATGTACTTAAACAGCATAACTGAAACTATAGATATAGAAAATATGGATATATTTTAGGAAAATATAGGAAAAATCCTAAATAATAATATCTTAATGACACTAAACAAGCTGTCTGAATGTATGGAAGAATTAATGAGATTTGACAGCAGGGTTGGAAGGTAAAATTTCAGTCAATAACAAATTGCATATTATTGTGTTCCTCACGCACAGCTACTATGACATTGGAAAACTTATGAGATGTAATACAAGATGTAATGCAAGTCTGAAAGAAAGAAAGAAAGAAAGAAAGAAAGAAAGAAAGAAAGAAAGAAAGAAAGAAAGAAAGAAAGAAAGAAAGTTTTTGCAAACAACACGAGGGTGAGTAAACGATGACAGAAGTTTTATCTCTGGTGATTTACTCCTTTCGTGAAAAGCTGTTTCCATATCTGCGTATACTGAGGGCATCGCCACAGATAAAGCACAGACGTTACCACATCTCCAGATGGAAAACATTCAAAAGCCTGCAGGACATGAATACTCATTTATTGTTTGGCCACATCAGACACCAAGGCCTCAGTGTTGTGTAGATTCCAGGAAACACATTCAGAATATAAAGAAGCAGTTAAATAAAAAAATACATTTATTCACACTCAAGTTGTTTCCAAACCTGTATTACTCTTTTTGCCCAGGTAAAACAAAATGAGATGTTTTGAATAATGCTTTTTGCCATGTAGCGACAGATAACGACCACATCTGGTCTGAAAAGTTGAATGATCTTATTTATCCATAGCTTTGTATCCAAAGTCATCATCAACTTAGAATTCAATCTGTTCGTCGTGCAGTGCTATTGTATGATTTCAAAAACTGAGTGAGCTTTAAAATGAGTCAGAGTTCTGTGAGGAAATACATGCTTTGATTCAGGACAATATTACCTGATTAACAGCTGATCTCTGATGAGTAATTAGTGGATGTTTGTTCCTCGAGATGTGTCCTGATGTCTTGAGGAAGCACTTGATGGGACAACTTTGTGATGTTGTACTCTGAAATTAGTGTTCACCAAAATGCTAGTATTTTAATACGTGAAAGTATTCTTTTTAAACTTATTTAAATCAAATCCTCCAAAATAAAACGTATGGATGGATGGATGGATGGATGTGATTAGTGACGAATGCGAAGAGAGAACAAAACAAAACGCCGGTCACGAATCAAAAGCACAAAATGAGGATTTGTATAGAAAAATGTCAGAGGATTTCGATATAAGCCAAGAGGAGGTTTTCTTTGGTAAAGTAAGGAAACTTTGTTTTCTTTGCTCCTGCATATCTCAGAAGCGCATGCACGACGCCAACATCTTACGTCATCCGCCACCATCCACAGGAGGCCTTTATTCACCCCCCCCCCAGAGCCGTGTGAGGCACATTATATTTTAGAAGCATGCACTTTATTTATCGTCTATTGTACTGTTGGCACAAAGCACCCGCTTACCCCATTGTGTGGCTTGGAGGGGCCAGGACCATTTTTAATATAACTCCGATAGGATTCGTTTGAAAGAAGAAAGTCATATACACCTAAGATGCTTTGAGGGTGAGTAAAACACCGCTAATTTTCATTTTTGGGTGAACTAACCCTTTAAAGTGATGAGTAGACTGAAGTTGGGCTCAGGTTGTTGTACTGTGGGATGTGTTTCCCATACATTTCTTTATTTATGGTGACCTGCCACAATATCAGAACTTACCACCTCAAATAGATTTTGCAAAAGGTTTTGACTTTGTTAAATAAATATGAGCACTGCACATCGAAACGTGGCGCGGGTGTTTTTATATCACCGTATCTCTGAAAGAAACCGACATCAAACAAATGATGTCATTTTCATTTCATCTTGCCTGTAATGCAAGCTTGCCTGCTTTGTTTACAGCCGTTGCCAGTGAAACCTCTATCTCTGCTGCTCCAAAAGCACCTCCTGCTGGCAGAGAATCAATTTGCATGTTCAATAAGCCCGTCTGGATTACGCAGCAAACATATTGCTTGTTATCAGAAATAATCAACTCTACAGGGACTTTGCTGTTGTTATTGATTCTTTGTGGAAGTCTACAGAAGCTAAGTTTGGGCCACAAAAGTGTGCATACGCAGTAATGTTTGTTTATGTTGTTGCCGTTGAAACCGTCTGTTTAGTGATTCCAAAGCATACTGCTCAAATTAATTAAGGATCTCATGAGCGTTTTTCTAAGTGTAGCCAACAATGTTGTTGGATTAGGCTACAGAAAAAAACAGCTGAAAAACGTATTTTTACTGAACTAAAAACTACAGTGCAAAAAGACAAGTGTAGTACGACTCTTATGAGTCAGGCTTTTTTTTATGAATGTGAACGCTAACACTGCAAGTCGATTCCCCGAAAGAATGACTTTTTTTTAGAGTATCAAATGCATAAAGTGTGACCTGGGTCATTACAGAACAAATAACTTGAAGTTCTTTTAGTGGATCAGAAACATCCTTGCGACTAGTGTATGTCTCCCCAAAATATGAATTTTATGATTCAAGTTTTTTTGTTTTGTTTTGTTTGTTTGTTTTTGAATGAATGAATGAATGAAAACACTAACACCACAGCCACTGCAGTCCGTTTTCTGAATGAATGACTCGAATAAGTCTGATAAGAATAAAAAAAAATCTGATGAAGAATCATAAGCCTACAGCACGAAGACTAGACAACAACAGACTTTTAAGAGTCGTTTCATAAAGAAATGTGCCATTTTCTAAGTAAGAATAATAGTCATAGATAGATAGATAGATAGATAGATAGATAGATAGATAGATAATAGAAAATAGAAATGAATCATTAATGCAACTATTAAAGAGCATGAACAGAAAGAGTAACAAGAAACAAAACATGCACCAAACAAATTCAGAAAACAGTCATAGACGTTTGTGACATTTTAAAGGATATCTCTAAAGGTACAAAGAAGTACTTGTCAAAAACCTGATCTGGGAGAAATCCATTAGTTTGACCCGCAGCGGTTCTGCGATGAGGGTTCTGATGTTCAGCCTCCATGAGATGAATAAGTTCCACTCAGCAAGGACACTGGAGCAATCATGCCTACATTGCTTTTGAAAGTCTGATAAATAAACACTTTGCTCTAAAACTTACATGGGGTGGCTTTTAAAGCACAGCAGACTGATATAAGGATTTGTTCTTGTTTTGCTTTGTTAACATCAAATAATTTATGGAGAAAGCAAAATATAAGATTTTTCATAATGAATAATTAATTAATAAAATTATTAATTTGTTTGGAATAAGTACAATGGGCTGTCCTAGTCTACTCTAAGTATCTGTGCTAGTGGTAGAGCATGCTAAGCAAAATGTATCCAAAATGACATATATTAAATGTTACTTAAGTACTTTATAATCATCTAAATGCATCAATGTAAATGTTAAACATCCGACAATGCATATTTAAATGTTATTAAACTTTTTCATTTGCATCTGTAGATTTCCATTACAATGCATATATTTAAAGGTTGTGAGTTTTTTTCTCATGCAGTGAGCCATAAATCTCCACTTCAATAGCAAAAAGATTTGGAGAAATGTAGCATTAATTCACTTGCTCACCAATAGATCCTCTGCAGTGAATGGGTGCCGTCAGAATGAGAGTCCAAACAGCTGATAAAATCATCACAATAATCCACACCACTCCAGTCCATCAGTTAATGTCTTGTGAAGTGAAAATCTGCATGTTTGTAAGTAACAAATCCATCATTAAGAAATGTTTAACTTCACATTTTTACTTCCTGCTAAAATACGAGCCCATAACCCCTACTAATGCTTCCTCCAGTGAAAAAGTCCATCACCTGTTGTCCTCTCACATCAAAATCTACCCACATAATTGTTCAGATCTGTTTTGAACTGTTTTGTCTTGTGCATATTTCCCTCCTTATTCAAGTGAGATGACTTTTCCACGAGAAAGTGATATTATCTACCTGGGCTCATAGCATTTACGTACCTGGGTGCACTTTTTAGCGAGACACGAAATATGTACCAATAACTACATATTACTGCAGTTTCCAAAAGAAACAAACACTAGAGGCAGTAAAACTCCTTTTACTCGCTTTTCACACAAATTTGCAGAGTTTTGAATAATAAAGCGTAATTTTTGCACAATTACTTGATGAATACCATGTTACGACTTCAAAACAATATTAATATGCTGGGAGATTTGAAAACTGATGCTTTTGATCGTTAGCATCGCACATATCCAGCTTCGTATCTATGGGTTTTCATAGACAGTAAGTTTGTTCGGTAGATCACGGAGTACAGTAGATGTACTTAGGAGGCGAGGAGCTCCGGTTCGTGTAATCACGGTAAGACAAAGTAGTTCAAATCTGCATATAAGGAAGTTGAAATGGCACGCTTGCATCAACAATTACGTTTTTATATTAGTTTTGCATTTGTTAACACTATCGGGTAGGTTTAGGGTTGGTTTGGTGTAGGGCGTGATAGAGCATTAGATTTTAGGGACAGGCCTCGGATAATTCAATTCTGAACCGCTGCAATACGTTTCTTTAACAACGTAATAAAAACACAGCAATATGTACCCTTATATACGTAATAAGAACAGGTTTCAGATTTTTAAACTCTGTTTTAGCGCCACTCAGTGAACATTTCTCTTTGAAACTGCGGTGAATCGTGCAGTAAGGTACATAAAACGGTGTCGCACAGAAAGTGCAGAGAGGTACAGATTTTTATGAGACGAGGTTGGATATTATGGATAGAGGACTTGTATTTTTGCCAGAAGCAACAGTTTGAAGTTAAAAGCATTTTAATGATGGATTTGTTTCTTACAAACATGCAGCTTTTTCACTTCACAAGATTTTAATTGATAGACTGGAGTGTTGTGGATTATTGAGACGTTTTTATCAGTTGTTTGGACTCTCATTCTGACGGCACCCATTCACAGCAGAGGATCCATTGGTGAGCAAGTGATGTTATACATTTCTCGAAATCTCTTACAATTAAAGAAACAAACTAATTTACATCTTGGACAGTCTGTAGGTGAGGACATTTTCAGCAAATTTTCATTTTTGGATGAACATTTTTTTAATGTACTGTGATTAATCAACCAGGAACAGTATAGTAATATCTATTAGTTTATATTCACCTTTAGTGTCTGTCTCTAGGCAGTTTGTAAATAGAATTTCAACATCTTGCAGGATGCATTTGTATTTGTTGTTCAGGATGTCGCCCAGCCGTATTTAACCATTAAAAATATACACAATGTTCCTTTTACACATGCGTACCTCTGCTATCGCACACAGATGAGCCACTTATGCACAAATTAATGACACATTTTTAAACAACTGCTTTGTAATTCTTCTCAGAGTGAAGGAACAAAGGCATATCATTACAAATCTACAGCAAAAATTGAGCATTCAAAAACAAAGCATGATATGTTCTCAAAGAAGTAATGGCAATCATTGTTCTATTGTAAACTATGGGTCTGTACATCTTGAAACATGAGAAAATAAACAACAGTATTCAGTCCAGTCCTTTCATCATTTCTACAGTAACACCTGCAATGAAGTGGCTTCTCACTATAATTAAAGTATTCCATGCAGGTAGGAAGACAACTTTGTTTTTGATATTGCAACAAGCAGATAGGAAGGTTTTCAATCAGATAATTTGCCACATTCTTCCCCAGAAGTTCCTCTTTAGAAATAATTGGCTTCTGTAAGGAGAAATTATATTGAAAGGGTTCAGGGTAATTACAGAGTCTTTTGTACCGGGGCAAGGTCATTTTGATATTTATTTACAGCACATTGACATACAATTTAATTATCTGTAATTATCTGAGAAGCTCTATATACAGCATTTGAAAAATGTGAAAATGGAAGATGTTATTGGATCAAAATGTCAAAGCTAACCATTTATTGTGAAGGACAAATTTGTTGTAGGATTTACTTTCACTCATGACTTGCTAGTATACTTACCATTAAAATGCATTGAATTAAACTTCAATTTCAATTGAAATATTGAACATTTCAAAAACCGAAAAAGTATTTTATTTTATTGCATGCTCCAATAATTTGGCTATCAATCACAAAAAAATATACAAGTATACTTTTCAAGCAAAACATCTATCAGAAAGTAGACTTGTTTAGTTTTGAATGCTAAAATAATAGCTCTAATTATATTTTCTTGTCTAGTACAATTGCATTCAGAATTGACGTGTGTCTAAATGTTTCTTAAGGACCCAGCAAGATCCTCAACCATGAGGCATGAGAACTGATGGAGGCTGCAGTTGCTCTGAAAGGTCTGCTGCGTGAGCTATTGGAGACTGTCTGTGTGGACAGTCTGTCAATTGATCACTGGGTTGCACATGTCAACAGCTCAATCAAAGCACATAATTCCACTTGAACTGATAGAGAAACACACACAGATCCAGCTTTAAACAACCAGTCCTTACTGCCTAATGCAACACACTAAAGCTATTTCGCTATTTTTTATTAGCATATGCCCGATCTTCTTATGGTGCATAAGTATTCTCTTTCTAGCTGTTTCTGAAGAATCTGAGGGGCATTTTATGTAATGGAAACACAGTGAGAGTAGAGCTATATGAATGTGGAGAGAAAATTCTGATGATGGTGGAAATTATGGAAACTTGGTGGGAAAAGAGGTAATAGATGTAAAGATGAGCAGAGCCTATTTCTCATATAGTGCTCATTTCTCATCCTTTTCTATTCTATCTTCCTTTCTCTATGAAAGAAGTCTATGAAAGACATATGAAAGAAATCACAGATGAGATGTCACATTTTTAAGACATTTTGAAAGAACACATGTTGATATTTATTCTGAAATCTTAATATCATTTGTGATTTCTTTTTTTTTGGCCTTTCCGATAAAAGCTTTCTCTTATATTTTCTCTTCTTCCCATAAATAACCTCTCAGTAATATCTGTATTGCTTCTCCTAGATGCCAATGATGTTAAATGGAGAGCAAATGGAGACATTTGTAAAGCTCCTACTGCTTAGTAAATACCCCTATATGATGTCTCTTCTGGGATTCCATCTCCACAATTAAGCAATCAACTTATGAGCTATGCATTTTTTCCCTAAGATACAACCCGGATTCTGGAAATGTTGGTACATTTTTTCAATTTGAATAAAATAAAAACTAAAAGAATTTCAAATCACATGAGCCAATATTTTATTGACAATAGAACATATAACATAACAAATGTTTAAATTTTACAATTGTATGCACAAAATGAGCTCATTTCCAATTTGATGCCTGCTACAGGTCTCAAAATAGTTGGAACGGAGGCATGTCTATCATGGTGTAGCATCTCCTCTTCTTTTCAAAACAGTTTGAAGATGTCTGTGAATCGAGGTTATGAGTTTCTGGAGTTTTGGTGTTGATATTGGTGCCATTCCTGCCTGATATAAGTTTCAGCTGCTGAAGAGTTAGTGGTCGTCTTTGACGTATTTTTTTGTTTATTTATGTGCCAAATCTTCACAAAGATCTTCAATAGATCACTGGAGCTGTGTGAAGTCCCCTCG
Source organism: Schizopygopsis pylzovi (assembly GCA_027422435.1). Classification (NCBI taxonomy): domain Eukaryota; kingdom Metazoa; phylum Chordata; class Actinopteri; order Cypriniformes; family Cyprinidae; genus Schizopygopsis; species Schizopygopsis pylzovi. The sequence continues at coordinate 59,545,562 of CM049816.1, forward strand.
TGCTTCAAATACTCCACCTTCATCCCCGTCCCAAAGAAACCCAAAAATACTGGACTTAATGACTACAGACCTGTGGCTCTAACATCTGTGGTCATGAAATAATTTGAAAGACCCTTACGGACCCCCTGCAGTTTGTCTACAGAGCAAACAGGTCTGTGGATGATGCAGTCAACATGGGACTGCACTTCACCCTGTAGCATCTGGACAGACCAGGGACTTATGTGAGGATCCTGTTTTGTAGATTTCTACTCCGATTTTAACACCATCATCCCAGACACCCTTCAGAATAAACTGACACAGCTCTCCATCCCCACCTCCATCTGTCAGTGGATCACCAGCTTTCTGACAGACAGGCAGCAGGTAATGAGGCTGGGAAAATACACATCCAGCACCTGCACGATCAGCACTGGAGCTCCTCAGGGCTGTGTTCTCTCCCCACTGCTCTTCTCCCTGCACACCAACGACTGCACATCTAAAGACCCCTCCGTCAAGCTCCTGAAGTGTGCAGATGACACCACACTGATCTGCATTATTTAGGACGGTGATGAGTCTGCTTACAGACAGGAGGTTAAGGATCTGGCTGTTTGGTGCAGTCTTGACAACCTGGAGCTTAACACGTTCAAAACAGTGGAGATGATCATGGACTTCAGGAGATCTTTTACATTTACATTACATTACATTTATGCATTTAGCAGACGCTTTTATCCAAAGCGACTTACAGTGCATTCAGGCTATACATTTTTAATCAGTATGTGTGGGACTCGAACCCACAACCTTTTGCGCTGTTGACGCAATGCTGCACTACTGAGCCACACAGGAACACTTTTAGGACAGTTCTGGAGAAACGGGGCTGCTGTGAAACTTAAGAATGTAATGAATGAAGTTGTTCTGTGCATTACTTTTTTATTTAAGTTATTTTTAAATGAAGCAAAGTAATGTATGTGCATTGTTTTATTTTTGCTCTATAAGTTGAAACATGTAAATAAAGAAGTCGTTCTGGATTTTTTTTATTTTTGCAAAGCAAGTTATAATTGTATTGAATAGGGCTTTTTAAAATTAAGTTGTGTTGTGGAGGGATATGGAAAGGAAACAGGAATGCATTGATTATAAAATCCAATTTGCTCACATGCAACAATATGTGTATCTAATAGGGAAATTCTGTAGGACAAGGTATTGCTTTCAAATGCAAAATAATGATAAATTAACTACATTTGCATTGATTAAATCCACTCCCTTTCCAATTTGTCAGTTTGTAGTATGCATATAAACCTTTGTATGAATGAATGAATGAATTATGCCTTTATATAGCGCTTTATTGTTGTACACCCAAAGCGCTTCACAATCATGTGGGGGGGGGGGTCCCTCCTCAACCACCACCAGTGTGCAGCATCCACTTGGATAATGCAACGGCTAGCACAAGACAACGGCACCAGTGCTTTCACCACACACCAGCTACAGGTGGAGAGGAGAGAGTCATAGAGCCAATCAAATGTATGGGGATTATTAGGAGGCCATGATTGACAAGGGCCAGTGGTCACTACACTGGGGCCTTAGAACCCACACAGACTGCAGGGTGAGCACCCACTGCTAATCGCACCAACAGCTCTTCCAACAGCAACCCAGTTTTCTCAGGAGGTCTCCCATCCAGGTACTGACCAGCTCAACCCTGCTTAGCTTCAGTGGGCAACCAGTCCTGGGCTGCAGGGTGATAAGGCTGTGGAATGTGTGAATGTATGCACAACAATTATTGACATTTAGATATTTAAAAATGTGATTTTTTTCAGCCAGCATCCAAACATAATTTAAAATATTCTGAAATATTTGTATAACCGTTTATGAGTCTGTGTGATACTCTGAGTTTTAAGATGATTAATTTCTCGGCTCTGGCAGTCCTCTGCTCTCATAGCACGACACAAAACCAGCAGAGCTTAAAGCAAAGAGGCTTTCTCAGAGTCCTGACCACAGGCCAAGCATCCAACCACTGAGAGAGAGAGAGAGAGATTTGGGCGTTATCACCGGGCAGTTTCTTTAGTTTCGGACTGCGGTCATTACTAAGGGCAGATGAAGGGATGTGTTGCGGGAAACTCAATAAGATTTGGGCCTTAAAAAGGCCTTAAATATGAGCTGAAATTCATAAGGTCATAGCATTAGTTGTTGCATACAATCCCCAAAAAAAATCATAAAAAAAGAACAAAAATGTGTAAAAAACAAATACGGTATTTTTTCTAAACCCACTGGCAGATATGATATTTGTTCTTGTTTTAATCATAAACTTTGGAATTTATTTGTGTCCCCTTACAAATTAGTATTTGTAATCAGATTACCAAATGTGTACATTGTGGGGGGCCCATGAAAAAAAGGTTGGGAACCACTGCACTAAGCTATGGGAACAATCCTGGCGGAGAGTCCTTGACCGCGACGCGCTCAAGCTCTCTGGTCGGTTGCTTGCATACTTTCAGTCCTGAAAGTACCGAGTATGTAAGAGTCATATGGAACGATCACCCAGGCCGGGTGTAACCTCTATGAGTTTAGCCCGTTTTAGCCTTGGAGTATACTATTGTGCTTCCCTATGAGCAATTGAATGCTTAAGCAGGTATCTTATGCAGTCGTTCCTCTACCGTAGCACGGCGTGATTGAATTGAGTTCCCATATGCGTCTTTATCAAGACGGAGTACGAGTGGAGGATCAACAGGGACTGTCGTAACTGAAGTCTGATTCAATCACGCAGTGAAACTGCACAACTATAGAGCTCCTGCATCCGTTTTGTTTACACCACCATGCTGGCAGGCAAGAACAGCCGGGAGCAAATATGAAATGAATGGCGCCAGCATAAATTTCAAGGCAACTTTTTACATCTGTTTAGAGTGAAATGTTGTGTATTGCAAGGATGAAATGTGTGTCCCACACTTCTTTTCTGTGCTGAAACAGACTAGTAACCGAGATCCAAAAAACTACCAACTACTACTGTGAAACTAAACTAGGCAAAGAAACAGCTATTTTTTAGATGATAATAAATCAGAAAATGAGTCTTTAATTTCCAGCAAGCTAAAACAAGTCTTACATTTTTACAATTTCTCATGCACTTCATATTTTATTGTTCGACAAGCAATAATAAAGGTTTTTGGTTTTTACCCAAGTCTTTGCTGTTTTTTAAGTGTTTTTTTTATTGTTGATTTTGGCACTCTAACGTATGAATATTCACAAAATATCAATAAGAAATAAATAGTTAATCTGTATTAAAAGTTTTAAAACTGTGTGTGGGTCAAATTGACCTCAACACAACAGCAGAGCGGCCTGATTAGATTATTTGTGCCACGGAACATAATTTCTCAGTTCTGAGTAGGAACCTTATTGCTTTTCTGAGAATTAATATCTGAGAATGTTAAAAGTCAAAACCACAGCATGATGTCTGACAGCCATTTAATTCCTATTAAAGCAAAACCTGATACTCTTAAAACAAGTCCTAACCACTGAACTGCACTGTCGAGCAACTTTAAACCAAAGAAAGCCTGAGGACTTTTACAAAATCATCTTTCTCAGAAAACTGGTAAAGAGACCAAAAGGCCAAATCCATATCAGAAATTCTCTCACGTGTTGATTTTCAACATTTCTCTCTTTGAAAGTAGTGACTGATCAGTGTTTTGTTGATTGCGATGTCTCTTTTCTACCTTAGGAAGTGCAATACTTCCAGTTTCCTGGAGAGCTGCTGATGAGGATGTTGAAGATGTTGATTTTGCCTCTGGTTGTGTCCAGGTAAGACTTGATTGATAACAAGCTAATTTTATGTCTGTATATCGTCATTCTCTGCTCGAATAATGTTTAAAACTACTGTTCAAAAGTTTGGGGTCTGTCAGATTGTTTTGTAATGTTTTAGAAAGAAGTGTCTTACACTCATCAAGGCTGCATTTATTTGATTAAAAATACATTACAAGCTGAAATATTGTGAAATATTTTTTTACAAATTAAAATAACTGTTTTCTATTTAAGTATATTGTAAAATGTAATTTATTCCTGTGATGCAAAATTGAATTTTCAGCATCATTACTCCAGTCTTCAGAGCCAAGGAAAGTGTATTTATATAGCACATTTCAAACACTATGGTAATTCAAAGTGTTTTATATAAAAGGAATTACAATAATCATAAAAAAATAATTACAACAATAAAACAAGGAATTTAAATATATTTTTAAATGATTTGGAAATGTATTTAAAATTAATTAAACATTTAAGAATAAAAATGATCATTCAGAAAATACAGTGCAATGAGTTCAGACACAGCACAGGACTGGTGTGATATGCTCAGATTTCTGGCAGCAGCGTTCTGGATGAGCTGCAGCTGTCTAAAGAAGGCCGGTGAGGAGACCATTACAATAGTCCACCCTGCTGGTGATAAAGGCATGGAAAAGTTTCTCCAAGTCAAAACATCTAAATTTTGCAATGTTTTTGAGATGATAGTATGCTGATTTAGTTGCTGCTTTGACATGACGACTGAAACTAAGGTCTGACTCCAGAATCACACCATGATTCTTGACTTGATTTTTAATTGTTTGACCCCTAGAGTCAATTGCATTCACCCTGAGAACTTCATCTTTGTTTCCAAATGCAATGACTTCAGTTTTCTCGTTGTTTATCTAAAGAAAGTTTTGGCACATCCAACTGTTAATATCATCAATGCATTGGCAGAGGGAATCAATGGGGCTAAATAGCACACTACTGTTCTCGTTAATGCATCTCTTTCTGACAGAGACAGATCTAAATTAAGTGGTAGCAGAGGTCAATATATCAAAGAAAATACCTTAATAACAATGGATGAAATGTTTCGACCAGTGCTTCCCAACCCTGTCCTGGAGGACCCCTAGCCCTGTACATTTTGTATGTCTCCCTTATCTAACACACTTGATTCAACTCATCATCTCGTTAGTAGAGACTGCAAGACATGAATCAGGTGTGTTAGATAAGGGAGACATACAAAATGTGCAGGGCTAGCACAGGTTTGGGAAGCACTGGTTTGGAACCATACTGATGAGTATATCTAGAGTGTGTACACGATTGTGTGTGGGTCCATACACATGCTGAATTGATTTCTGCATTATCTATGTGAATATTAAAATCCCCTGCAATAGCAAAACAGTTAAACTCTTAGCAAAATCATTGATAACAGTTTTGTAAACTCTTCAACAAAGGCTGAAGTATTTTCGAGGCCTGTAAATACTAATAAACAGAATGCATGGAGTACCTTTCAGCACGACCCCCTAGATATTCAAAAGACAATACTGACCAAATGACATTTGCTTGCATTAATAGACATCTTTAAATGGAGCAGCTACACCTCCACCTCTCCTAACAACTCTGTAGACACTCATAAAATAAACTTAGGAGGGGCTGTTTCATTGAGGACCGTTGCACTGCAGCTGACTTCGAGACATTTTTTGTTACATTTATGTTTTTAGCAGACGCTTTTATCCAAAGCGTCTTACAGGTCATTCAGGCTATGCATGTTTTTTATCAGTATGTGTGTTCCCTGGGAATTGAACCCACAACCCTTTGCGCTGCTGACGCAATGTTCTACCACTGAGCCACATGAAAACGTTTAGAAACATAAAATCCAGGTTGTTTGTGGTTATTAAATCAGATTTTTTTTTTTTTTTTGTGAACGAATGTTGTAAAAAGCTAACTTGATGGCAATACTTTTTATTCCCACAGCAATCCTATATTGACACATAATAGGCCGCAGATTAAATGGGTCAGCCATACAGCTTGAGAAGGCACATGATAAAACAGAAATAGAGAAGCATTTGTTCTGTAAACATTTGTGAATGTTGCTGCTATCATAGTGGAGACCCACCACATATCACAGAGAGCCGTTATCAGTTGTTTTTGTTTTGGTGGTTGTGGGGCCCGCCGTTTTTTTAGTTGATTATCTGGAGGCTTGCAGTAATAAAGTGGGAGAGTTTGGGCCCAGCATACACGTTCCTCCATTTTCTCTGAGAAGCTTAGAAGCAGAGATGCTGGAGAGAGGGATAATGCGTCTGCTGAGAGGGGCTGTGGCTCTGATGTTTCCGGTGGCTGTGATATGTTGTCCTGGCTTCCCTGGCTGTTTTCCAGAAAGTCGTCTTTGGGTGCTGAGTCTTGGAGCTTTTCTGATACGTCACAGTCTGTTTGTGATGAGCTCTGTGGGCAGGGCTCAGTCTGGATGGTGTCCATGAGCAGTGCTTGTTGCGGCTGCGTGGTGTTATCAGAGTCCTTGTGGGATGTGTCAACCACATGACGATTTGGGTGCTGATGTGAAGTCTTGTGGCCATTCATACTTTGTCTAGGTGTATGTGTGCCATTCAGTTTGAGTGGGTTGGCACAAACTACTGAAGGATGATGGAGGGAGAAGTAGATATTGTCCTTTAGCACACTTGCACCAAGTTTGTTTGGGTGGAGGCCATCCAGTTTTAACAGTTGTCTATAGCCCCAGAAAAGAATAAAGTTGTCGATAAAGTTCACTTCTTTTATATTGCAGGTTCTTTGTAGCCATGTATTTAGCCCAAGCGACCACTTTAAGACTTCAAAGTGTTTCAAGGAGTTCACCGAAATCCTTCTTAGAGGATACATAACACACACAGTTTCACCCAATTTCATGTTAAACTTGAGTACCTATAGTACTATAGTAGTACTGCATCGTTCATATCTCCAAAAAGTCTTTAGTTTTATCATATTTATAAAAGATACACCTTTACGATTCTTTCTGAAAAAAGCCAAGCTTCTGGAGGCGGCACACCGTGGGCGGAGCTAAAGAGTGACAAGCACTTGAGCGCCGATCATCAACAAAACAGAGACATTAGATGCCGTTTCACTTACCGTCTGCAGTTCTGAATCATGACCGGGATCTTTTATAGCTGGGATTGCTCCATCTTTCAGTATCAAACGATGTGCAAATTCAGCGTCGAACTGGGCCTTGTTTACAAAAGTTTGTCAACACACATTTGAGAAACTCTTTTGCTGCCCCGGAAAAACAAACTGCATCCACTGTCCACGTAACGCTGGGTTCTTCGGGAAGATGAACAAGATTATATTTCCCTCACAACCAAAAACACATAGAGACTATTGTATAGAGACATTCTTCCCGAGCAAGTGCAAGCAGTGCAGCCGGATGAAGCGCGTTGATGGCCGCGCTCTCGCTCTCGATCTTGCTCCGGTCGATGCGTGCATGGGCGCGTTCTTCCAGGAGAAATGCCAGTCATTTCGGCTCCGCTGTGGATCTCCGGACTTCCGGCTCCGCCTCGGTCGCCGTAGCCCCCGGCTCCACCCTGGCACCCCAGATCCTCTGCATCCCACTGGCTCGTTGGCTCTCCGTCTCCGCCTCAGGCTCCTCCGCCACCTGCTCTGCCGTCGTTGGTCGGCCCCCTGGAGTCGGCGGCCATCCCTCCTCCATGGCTCCTCCCTCCGTCAGCTCCACCGTGGGCCGTCATCATGGCTGTGGCCTGGGTCCAGCTGTGCTCCTCCTGCTCCGGGTTCCCTCTTCCCTGGCTCCTCCCTCCTTCATCGCCTCCCTGGTCTCTGTCACCCCCTCCTGGGTGTCCGTCCTCCTCCTGAGCCTCCTCCTTAGTTCACACCCGCCTCTCCCCATTGGATTTTTCCAGCGAGGAAAAGCGAGGATGCACCTTCCGGGAGGGGGGCGATATGTCAGAATTGTGGACTGTTTTTGTTGTGTTTTGCACACCATGTGTTCCCAGTTTCTCCCTCATGTTGCTTGTTAGTTTGATTCCGGGTGTGTGTGACAATATACAATTTAACGACCTTAAAATATCTCCTGGGTGATTTGGTAGCCAGGCTCCCTTTAGCATCTGTGTTTGCAATTGGTTTAACGTCAATTTTGCATCACTTTCTCCATGAATTTTGTCTTGTTCTGTTTGTCTGCTATGAAACGGAGGATGAAAGAAAACCAACAAGATTATTTTTACCCATCTGAGCATTCATCAGATGCATTATAAAATCAATGTGAGGACTCTAAGAAACAAAATGAGATGTTGTTTGATGCAGTTTGGAGTGTTTACTACTTCTTAAATTACCCTCTATGGTCATGTTCATTATAGCCTCTAATAACTCCTCTTGCACAAATTGGCTGAAACTCTTTCTTGCACATGAGATTCTGACATGTAGTAAGACTTTGTTGTAAACCACAAGTGCACTTGACATCTTGACACCAAAATGCCCATCATTTACACATTTATTTGCTTAAAAACATGTCAGATTGAGCGTAACTGCCTTCAGTTACGATCTGTGTTGCACTCGTGTTCATGGCTGCTTGAAGAACTTTCAGCTTTGGATTTGGTGAGTAATTGACATTATGGATCAACAAGGACATATTGTTTTTATTAAACAGGCTATTTACGAGCTGTCTGACCTCAGCAATGAAGCAAGATCCTGTCAATTACCCACCTGTAAGGAATACCAATTTACAATTCTCTCTCTTAAAAGACAATTCATATTCAGTAATATCATTGATCTGACAGAACTGACGCTATAGATGAGAATGAAATTTGAACTGAATTGAACTGAATCATTTCACAAACAGCAGAGATACACGGAGCCTGTGGCAAGGCATTCAGACCATCACTGACTACAAGCCCCCGCCACAGGCCTGTGACGACGACACATCCCTCCCAGATGCACTCAACCACTTTTATTCACGGTTTGAAATGCAGAACAACACATCTGCACAAAAACTGCCCACACCTCCCAACGACCAGGCACTCTGTCTGTCTCCAGCCGACGTAAGGAAGACCCTATCTAGGATTAACCCACGCAAGGCTGCGGGTCCTGACAATATACCTGGCCGCGTACTGAAAGACTGTGCTGAACAGCTGACAGATGTCCTAACAGATATCTTCAACATCTCGCTGAGCCAGGCAGTTATCCCCACATGTCTCAAATCCACGACAATCATACCGGTACCAAAAAAATCACCTGTGTCCTGTCTAAATGACTACCGTCCCATAGCACTGACTCCAATCATAATGAAGTGCTTTGAGAGGCTAGTCATGCACAACATCAAAACCAGCATCCCCAACACACTCGATCCGCTCCAGTTTGCATACCGCCCAAACCGCTCTACGGATGATGCAATTTCCTCCACCCTCCACCTGGCTCTTACCCACCTAGAAAATAAAGACTCATATGTTAGAATGCTGTTCATCGACTTCAGCTCAGCATTCAACACAATAATCCCACAACAGCTCATCAATAAATTAAGCCTGCTGGGCCTCAACAACTCCCTCTGCAATTGGATCCTGGACTTTTTAACCGGAAGACCTCAGTCAGTTCGGGTCGGCCACAACACCTCGAGCACTACCACACTGAGCACAGGGGCCCCACAGGGCTGTGTGCTCAGCCCGCTGCTCTTCACGCTGCTGACCCACGACTGCACTGCCAAGTTCAGCTCCAACCACATCATCAAGTTTGCCGATGACACATCAGTGGTAGGTCTCATCAGCAACAACGATGAAACGCACTACAGAGAGGAAGTGGCACAGCTGGCTGAATGGTGTGGCGCTAACAACCTGTCCCTCAATGTGGAGAAGACAAAGGAGGTTGTGATGGACTTCAGGAGAAACTCTGTTGACCACCCCCCACTGACCATCGACACCTCGAATGTGGAGAGAGTCAGCAGCACTAAATTCCTGGGGGTGCACATCACAGAGGACCTCACCTGGACTACCAACACCAAGTCTATCTCCAAGAAGGCACAACAGCGCCTACACTTTCTCCGCCGGCTGAAAAGAGCAAGCCTCCCTCCACCCATCCTCACCACCTTCTACAGGGGTACCATTGAGAGCGTGCTGACCAGCTGCATCACTGTCTGGTACGGAAACTGCTGTGCAGCAGACCGCAAGACCCTCCAGCGGACAGTGAACACCGCTGCAAAAATCATTGGTGCCCCTCTCCCCTCCATCCTGGACATTTTCCTTACACGATGCTCCAGCAAAGCAAAAAGTATCGTGGAGGACCCCACCCACCCCTCCCACAGTCTCTTCCAGCTCCTACCCTCAGGTAGACGGTACCGGAGTATCAGAGCCCGCTCCGCCAGACTGCTCAACAGCTTTTTCTCCCAGGCTGTGAGAGCCCTGAACTCACATCACACCGCCCCTCTCTGAAACCCCTAACAACCCCCCCCCACCCCCCCCCCCACCCCACCTTACCACATCTCAGGAAAAAACTGTTAATCTTTTATCTCTGTGGAATTCAGGTGAGCGGGCCTGCACAAGCCACCTGTAGCAACACACTCTCCTCTGCATGCACTAGACACTTTCACACACCATTGTGTGTCCATAATCCCACAAAAGACTGACTGTAATATATGACTGTAATGTATGTATGTTTACTGGCTCATGCACCACAAATCACCTTACACTGTTCCCCAGCCAGCTGCTTGAATGTCTCTCTTTTGCACATGTACAGTATTGTATTTGAAGTCATCTGCACAGTTGTACAGTTTGTATTTTTTGTACAGTTTGTATTTTTTGTTTCTTGTTTTTTAGTTTATGTATAGGTAACCACTTTATATATAGCATATGTATAGTCAAAGCTGACAGTAGGTTAGTTTGTGTATAGGTTTATACTGTTTTACTTCGTGTTGTATATTTGTATTTATGTAGCACCGTGGTCCTGTGAGGCACGACATCTCGTCCCGCTATATGTCCACACATGTAGTGGAATGACAATAAAGCTCAACTTGACTTGAACTTGACTTGACTTGAATCAACACTGAACTGATTTGAGCTGAATAACAACACTATTGTCTTCTGTAAAGTTGTGTAATGCTGAATTGAAACCATTTCTTAATTAATTATCTTTATTGATATTAATTGAAACAACTAAATTGAGCTGAATAATGGCATCTTATGCAGAGCTGCTTTACAGTTAGAATTTAATTTGTTTTCTTTGAAAACTGTAAATAGAAAAAGACAGAGGAAGAAATATTAAAACTAAGTTATGTATCCCATTATAAAAAGCACATTACCTTTACTTTCCATTGTAATGGATGAATCAGAAATAATGTCAGGTTTGACATTTAACATCATCTATGGGTGATTATTCGGTCATGTGGCAAAAGTTAAGACAATTTTTCACAAAATTGGATAATAAATAACCATGATTAACAAGATCATAACTTGGTGTGAGGTCACAGTGTTTGAAATGTGTGCTTTTGCATTTAAATGTGTGCTTTAAAAAATAGAATGCAGTATGTATAGAATGTTTATATAATGTAGTATTTATTTATGAACTTATAACTGAATGTATTTTGCTAATAAAGCAAAGCTATATGTGTTTTTTTTAATAGTGCACTGTAAGGTACACGAGTATCAAGAAACAAGAACCTTATCTGTAAAATTCTGCAGTACGTTCCAGCTCTCTTATTATTTCTTTCTGAGTCTGGTATTAATGAATATCTCCCAGGGCATTGTGAAAGCCAGTAACTGTTGTCTGTAAATCTGATTTCAACTTCTTGGCAGTTGAACATGTCTAATCAAAACACACAGATATGACGCATTTCCATAATCTAGTGGCTTTTGGTTTTGTAAACTGTTTAACAGACATCCATTCAGTACATCAGACTCTAATGCAGTCGCTTGTTCTTAAAAGTGAAATGTAGGCATATTTGTCAAAAAACATAAAATAAAACAAAATAAAAATGTAATATATTGAATATACTTTTCATTTGATACACATTTGATACATATATACATATATATATAAATACAGTTGAATTCAAAAGTTTACATACATTGTTGTTGAAAATGTTGATTATTTTACCCAGTGGTGGTCAGTAACGAAGTACAACTACTTCGTTACTGTACTTAAGTACATTTTTCAAGTATCTGTACTTTACTGGAGTAGTTTTATTTTGAGTAACTTTTACTTTTACTTCACTACATTCCAAAGCATAAGATCGTACTTTTTACTTCACTACATTTCATAAAACATATCGTTACTCCTTATAATACATCACGTGCTCCGAGACGCAGAAGCGGTGTCTGACTCATGAACAAACTGATTATTTTCAATGAACCTGTTCAATCGGTTCGCAAATCGCAACAAACGATTCATTCACAAATTGCATTGATCCGATTGCAGCTGTTCTCGAGTGGAAAACTCACTGATTCAAATGATCCGTTTAGAGCGAGTCTTCTTCAGTGAACTGAACTCACAAGTAAAGAACCGGGAGATCTCGTGAGCGCGCGCTACTGATGCTGTGAAAAGTACGTTACTAATGTCGAATTTTAGGATTCATTATTGTAACTGAAAATAATATTTAGGTCAAAACTGTCAGTTGTTTGTGAACTAAATCTGCTGTAAAGGGTGATCTATTTAAGCCCACTGAAATGCTTGAATGCAGACAGATCAACATCAGTGTCTCTAACGTTATGTTTCAGGTCAAAAAACAAAACATTAAAATAACACCGATTAAATAAAATAACTCATGCACGTGTAACGGATGTATACCAGTAAGGGCTGTGTGTAAACCTCACTCCCCTGACCTCAAAAAGAGGCGCTCTAGCGACTGATGCAAGAGGCTGTAGCCTTTGGCGTTCCTTGTTAGAGCGCCCGCCTCCCGCGCCGGAATCCCGGGTTCGCGACCCGCTCGGAGCAAGAACGAGTTAGGATGGTGTGGACTCGGGGGAGATACACACGTTCATATTCCCCGCTGCTGTAACGTTAGCAGTTTTTTTTAAATGCTATGCATTTAGACCTATGTGACGTCTGTTTTTATATTGTTTATCAACAGTATAACGTTACATTTTTATATTGTTTAGATCAACTAGCCGAGTAGACAGATATGAATGTTTATTCATAACCATACTGAAAATAAGTCAATATTGTTAGCTGATGCTAACTGTCTAGCTAACAAGCTTGCTGGTGCTAAGTTGAGAATTTTTTTTGATATAAAGTCCAAATATCTTTATTCAGCCACCTAGATAGATTCCATCTGAGGGAAAAAGAAAGGATGTGATGTTCAGAACATAGTAACTACAGTAATTATCAGAGTGGGAAGTGATGCCCTCTGGGGCATTGGGCCAGGGGTGTTTTTACACCACAGACAAGGTTTGAGAAGAAAAAAAAATCATTATGAAAATATAATTAGATTTTCCTTAAAATGTTCTTCCTAATTTCAGGCCTAATTCTCATGTCATATATAACTGACGTTCTGCAAAACAACAAGTTCTAAAACACTTTTTTCTTACTGGTGAAGATTAGATGTGAAATCTGTTTTCTCTCAGGTACATGGCAGTGTAAGCTTCACAGTGAACATTACTACATCACTCTCATCAACGTAGTCCATATCAACAAAATATATATCTTGACTCTATATAGTGGTTATTTTGGGAAAAACCCAGGTATTTTGGGCAGTAGGATTATAAAAATATGTGCTAATATAAAATTAAATAAAGTAGTCTATATAAAATTGCAAAATAAATCTGTCTATCAGTACTTTTTTACTTAAGTACATAAAAAATTGAGTACTTTTTTACTTTCACTCGAGTAAAATTGAAAAAGCAGTACTTTTACTTTTACTGGAGTAATATTTTAGTATACGTATCTGTACTTTTACTCAAGTACTTGATCTGTGTACTTTGACCACCACTGATTTTACCAAGTAAGAGGATCATACAAAAATTCTAATTGTTTATTTAGAACTGACCTCAGCAATGAAGCAAGATCCTGTCAATTACCTACCTGTAAGGAATACCAATTTACAATTCTCTCTCTTAAAAGACAATTCATATTCAGTAATATCATTGATCTGACAGAACTGACGCTATAGATGAGAATGAAATTTGAACTGAATTGAATCAACACTGAACTGATTTGAGCTGAATAACAACACTATTGTCTTCTTTAAAGCTGTGTAATGCTGAATTGAAACCATTTCTTAATTAATTATCTTTATTGATATTAATTGAAACAACTAAATTGAGCTGAATAATGGCATCTTATGCAGAGCTGCTTTACAGTTAGAATTTAATTTGTTTTCTTTGAAAACTCTAAATAGAAAAAGACAGAGGAAGAAATATTAAAACTAAGTTATGTATCCCATTATAAAAAGCACATTACCTTTATTTTCCATTGTAATGGATGAATCAGAAATAATATCAGGCTTGACATTTAACATCATCTATGGGTGATTATTCGGTCATGTGGCAAAAGTTAAGACAATTTTTCACAAAATTGGATAATAAATAACCATGATTAACAAGATCATAACTTGATGTGAGGTCACAGTGTTTGAAATGTGTGCTTTTGTATTTAAATGTGTGCTTTAAAAATAGAATGCAGTATGTATAGAATGTTTATATAATGTAGTATTTATTTATGAACTTATAACTGAATGTATATAATGTATTATATACATTCAGTTATAAGGTATATAATGTATTATATGTATGTATGTATATAATGTATATAATGTATTATATACATTCAGCTATAATGTATTATCTAGAGCATAATAAAGCAAAGCTATATGTGTTTTTTTTAATAGTGCACTGTAAGGTACACGAGTATCAAGAAACAAGAACCTTATCTGTAAAATTCTGCAGTACGTTCCAGTTCTCTTATTATTTCTTTCTGAGTCTGGTATTAATGAATATCTCCCAGGGCATTGTGAAAGCCAGTAACTGTTATCTGTAAATCTGATTTCAACTTCTTGGCAGTTGAACATGTCTAATCAAAACACACAGATAAGACGCATTTCCATAATCTAGTGGCTTTTGGTTTTGTAAACTGTTTAACAGACATCCATTCAGTACATCAGATTCTAATGCAGTCGCTTGTTCTTAAAAGTGAAATGTAGGCATATTTGTCAAAAAACATGAAATAAAACAAAATGAAAAAATAATATATTGAATATACTTTTCATTTTATACACATTTGATACATATATACATATATATATATATATATATATATATATAAATACAGTTGAATTCTAAAGTTCACATACATTGTTGTTGAAAATGTTGATTATTTTACCAAGTAAGAGGATCATACAAAAATAAAATTGTTTATTTAGAACTGACCTGAATAATATATTTCACATAAAAGATGTTTAAATGTAGTCCACAAGAGAAAATAATAGTTGAATTTATAAAAATGACCCGTTCAAAAGTGTTCATACGCTTAATTCTTAATACTGTGAATGATCCACATCTGTGTTTATTAGTTTAGTGATAGTTGTTCATGAGTCCCTTGTTTGTCCTGAACAGTTAAACTTCCCGCTGTTCTTCAGAAAAATCCTTCAGCTCACACTAATTCTTTGGTTTTCCAGCATTTTTGTGTATTTAACCCTTTCCAACAATGACTGTATGATTTTGAGATCCATCTTTTCACACCGAGGACAACTGAGGGACTCATATGCAACTATTACAGAAGATTCAAACACTCACTGATGCTCCAGAAGGAAAAAACATGCATTAAGAGTCGGGGCGTGAAAACTTTTGAACAGAATGAAGATGAGAATATTTTATTTGTTTTGCCTAAATATCATGTTTTTTTTCATTTATACATAGGCCTATATATACAAATTTGAAGACACAAGTGTCCTTATACAGCTCAATTAAGTTCAAGGTTTGATCCGGTAGTGTCTGTAAACAACAGAGAAAGATACTAAGTCATTTTTATTTGTTCTATATTATTTACCCTAATCATGTCAACTATTCAACACACAAAGCCTTACTATAGAAGCACATTTGATAAACCTTATGAATGATTCTATATTGAGAGTGTGACCCTTAACAATGAGAGGAGATGCACTGGAGCCGTTGAGAACAAATTCAGAATCAATCCATTCATCTATAGATCCAGTGGGGTTGGACATTGCAGTAAACCTCAGTTCAGTCGCTGCTTTGAGTGCTGCATGTAAATGGTTTGTACTGCATCTGTGTTGTTTGGCATTGATAAATGTAATCAAGTTTGATTGTACATTGATGACATGCTGTAGATCTTCTGTCACTCACTACTGTGATTCACAATGAAACCTTAACCGATGAAAGCAGTTATACCACAGGGAGAGTGCACATAAAAATGATATATATAACGTTTTTTTCATCTTCCTGTTGATCTAGGATTTCCTCTGTGCAATTCACACACACACCAACATCAGAAAACTATTCGATCGTCAGTATTTTCCATGCAATTGATTATTTTTAGCTTTAAATAAGACCAATAAGCTCAAAGCATCATCATAATGGTACATTCATTATATGATGGCTTTATGTGAAGAGAAGACCAATATATATGTCATTTTTCAATAAAAATGATTGGTCATTAAGTCTGTGAGAATAATAAACTATTCATTCTGACTGTTATGTGGATCAATGGACTGATTGAAAAGATCTGACTCAAAAGAAGAATTGATGTTGTTCAAAGTTTAATTCTCACTGGATTTGCTACCAAGGCTGAGCTTATCCATAGGACAATACACATATATTGAATATTTATTATTATATATTCACAGTGATTGAGCTGGCACTATAAAATAATGAAACATTGCAATGATTAATTGCAATGAACATTAAGATTTCTATTTTTTTATGTGTTGTCTCTTCTGCTAACCAAGGCTGCATTCTTTTAATAAAAAAATGCAGTAATATTGTAAATTTAAAATAATTAAAATACTGTAACTGTTTTCTGTTTTAATATATTTTACATTTAAATTATTGAATTAAATTTCTTTATTTTCAGCATCATGAGCGTCAGAAATCATTCTAATATTCTGACAGTTCACTATTTACTCACCGTTATGTTGGTATGAAATATTCTTTTGTAAAACACACAGTTTTAGTGGCACTTTCCAATAAAATGTGATAATCATGTGTAGCTCAGTAACTTCCTACTAATTTTTTATTCATGACATGATATAACAGGTAACGATTTTTAATTACATATTTATATGCTGCCAACACGGCCAGTCAATACACACACACATAAATAAAGTGAAACAGCTTAAACGCAGCTCACAAAACAATATATAGGGAAGTAAATAAAGGCAGCTGTCCTGTTTGTCTGGTCGTCTTTCCAACCGCATGCTTAATTTGAGTGAGTATGCAGATATTTGTGGAAGCTAAATCTCGGGTCACGTCACGCCGCTGATCTGGCTGTCAGGCGGCTCAGGGTTTCAGAGGGGATTTGTTGTTTTGAAGTTGACCCACTGAGGCGTACGATCAGCCGTTGACTGCGAGATGATGCTGATGAAGGTGTGTTGGCCAGGCTTTCTTCCCTCTTACAGGAAAGAGGCCGTGTGCATTGCTCTCTGTGGAGATTTGTGGGATGCGACATT
The DNA here is from genome assembly GCA_027422435.1 of Schizopygopsis pylzovi. Taxonomy (NCBI): domain Eukaryota; kingdom Metazoa; phylum Chordata; class Actinopteri; order Cypriniformes; family Cyprinidae; genus Schizopygopsis; species Schizopygopsis pylzovi. The sequence continues at coordinate 59,562,888 of CM049816.1, forward strand.
TACAGGAGACATGGAAGGCATCATTTTTGCCCTAAAAGTACATGTCTTATCTTCTCTTAAATCCTTTTATCCATCAGAAACATGCAAGGATATATATATATATATATATATAAATGCAGTCAGTTATGCCATGTAGCCACACAAGGTGTTTGCAAGCACAAAGTACAGGATGTGTAAGTAGACCTGAGCAAGGAACTCAACTTTAATGGTTAAGTCAAGTCTCAAGTCGAGTCACAATTACTTATATAGTTCTTTTTACAATGCAGATGGTGTCAAAGAAGCTTTACAGTATTAAACAGGGAAATAGTGTGCCGTTCTCCTCTGGCCAGACAAAACCAGCAGTTTAATTCTAGGCTGCAACAAAGTCAGATTGTGCAGAGGACCTATCTACCTTGCCTCGATGGCCGTCTAGGAGACAAGGGCTTCACTGGGGATCAGTCTCCGGGGCTCATCTAGTTGTCCTGGTCTCCGCTGAGGTTTAGGGCTGTAGAAGTCATCTCTAGGTGCTGATCCATCATCTGATCTGGATACAGACTGGATCTGGTGCCTACGGTGACCTTGGAATAAGAAAGAAACAGACTAATATTAGCGTAGATGCCATTCTTCTAACCATGTAACAATTAAGTCTGTGTTATGGGAAGTGTTCCCGGTTCCAGTTGACCTAATTAATGCAGCCTAACAATCCTTTAACGGATGGACAGTCATGTCAATCATCGATGCGGGTGTATATAAGCAGCAGGCGCTGCACTGTCCCAGTGACAATTCTTAAGGCAACCCTCCGCCTCCCTTTCTCCTCCCCCATTTTCTCTTTCTCGTTCCCTAACTTTTCCGTCTTCCGACAATCATAGAGAGAGGTTCTTACTCGGAGCTCGAGCCAAGCCTCAGGTTCGAGTCTCCTTTGAGGACAACAGGCCAGGTTCGTTTACCATTATCTAGCAGGATTGAATGGGTAGGCAAGCTTGTGAAATCCAGATTTAAAATGACAAAGTTGTGTCTACCTCCCGAACAGTGTTAGGTAGATTGTTCCAGAGTTTGGGTGCTAAATAGAAAAATATCTACCACCGCAGTTGATTTTGATATTGTAGGTTTTATCAAATGGCCAGAGTTTTGAGATTATAGTGGACACGAAGGACTATAATGCAATAAGAGCTCGCTCAAGTACTGAAGAGCTAAGCCATTCAGGGCTTTATAAGTAATTAGCAAGATTTTAAAATGTTTACGATGTTTAATAGGGAGCCAGTCCAGTGTTGACAGAACCGGACTAATGTGTTCATACTTCCTGGTTCTAGAAAGCTAGTTTCATTTTGAACCAGCTGGAGTTTGTTTATTAAGTGCACATAGCAACCAGCCAATAAAGCATTACAATCTAGCCTCGAGGTCATGAACATATTAATTAACATTTCTGCATTTGCCATTGAGAGCATAGGTCATAATTCAGATATATTTTTGAGATGGAAAAATGTGGTTTTACAAATGTTAGAAGCGTGGCTATCAAGATTGGTTTTAAATAACACACCTAGGTTCCTAACTGATGAAGAAGAATTGACAGAGCAGCCATCAAGAGTTACTGTATAACTGTATAACTCTATTGTTTTAGACCTTGAAAGCAGAATGTTGCAATGCATCAAAACTTAGGCCCGGAACATAACTTTCTACAAGTGCACAAACACTATGCAAATTCATTTAATTTAGCCATTGTTTTGCTCAACAATGTATGCGGCGATGTGCGTGACATTCTTCACATTGCTGCAAGACTCGCCTCCTACTTTTGTCATGCTGGAGCAATTGTTTGAAGAGACTTAAAAGTGGTGGAACGTCATCGCATTGTGTTTTGTACACTACATTTATAGTTTTATGAACATAAAAGCCAGTGAATTTCTTTTTGATAAGTGTTTTGCTTAAAAAGTGCTTTCACAATATTCCATTAAAATAAATGCCACTCATTTGGACATGTTATCATCTAATGCACTGATATTCATGAATTTTGAAGTGTGGCTTAAGTGACGAAAATCATTTTTGGCACTACATTGTATTGTGCAACCATTCATGGAGATTACGAATACTAGTTCTGATATTAAGAATAAACTGAACATATGCCTCCCATTTCTGATGATGATTGTCTCCTGTCCGATGACAAGGGTCGGCGAGGGTCTAAACTCATGCTGTTAACAGGAGCGGATAAAGAGCAAGAGAAAGAGATTTGATATTTCCTTAATAAATCCATCAGCACGCAAGTCCAGATTGAAACGTCACTGCGGCTGGAGACGGATTACCCACAATGCTCATCAGGGTCACGACCTTGAACAAGAGAATGGACCCATTTACACTGACCTGACTGCAGCTGTGCAGTGTTAGCGTCAGAATGAGAAGCTCACGGTCTCAGCGCTGATCCTACAGGAATTTCAAACGCAACGTTCATTTACATTTATAAAGCACAGCAGTCTGCTTATGGAAGCCTATTCTGCCATAAAATAAAAATATATATATTAATTGGGACTTTTTCTCACAATGATGACATTTTCCTTGCAATTTAGTTTATATCTCTCAAGTCAAATTTTAAAATTGAGAGTTATTTCCACCAAGAAAAAATTATAATAATTATTAAAAAAAAATGTATCTTCCAATTCGGACTTTTTCTTGCAATTACTAATTTATCTCTCATAATTCTTTCTTTCTTTTTTTCCTACATTCCCTATTTAATCAAAATTAAAAACAGTAATATTTTGAAATATTATAACAGTTTAAATGAACAGTTTTCTATGTCGATACATTTTAAATCGCCATTTATTCCTGTGATCAAAGTTGATATTTCTAGCATCACTTAGTCTTCAGAGTCACATGATCTTCAGAAATCAGTTTAATATGCTGATTTGCTGCTCAAGAAACATTTCTGATTACTATCAATGTTGACAACAGTTGTGCTGCTTCATTTTTTTATGGAAACTGATATATATATATATATATATACAGTATATTAGGATTCTTTGATGAACATAAATTCAAGAACAGCATTCTTTTGTAAAAAGTTATATTTTGCAAAACAGAAGTTTTACTGTCACTTTTTAGCAATTTAATGTGTCCTTGCTGAACAGAAGTATTCATTTCTTTAAAAAATATATATATTTGCCCGAACTTTGAATGTCAAACAAATGCAGCCTTGGTGGAAAAATGAGACTTCATTCAAAAACATTACATTTCTTAATTATTCCAAACTTTTGATCAACACTCTACATCACTCACAGTGATTAATGGGATGAGAAGTTCATTAATTTCATAAAATACATCTTGCCCCTTTGTCTTTACTTCTGATTTTCAGATACTTTGTGCTTTAAATCAAAGTTTGTTACGCAGTGATTATTATTTTTGGTTGGTTTTACTTATGGCTTAGATTTATTACTGAAGGATTCATTTGTAAAACACATACGGAACCAAGGCCATTAAAACAGTGGATAAACGGCATTGAAATAGTGATTTAGGTTCAATTTTACATCAGAGATTAGTTTTTGTTGTTCTGTTGTTTAGGTCAGTTGCTCTTTTGTTTGCATGTGTGTTTTCTGTCTGACACAAACACTCGACTGCAGCTGCAATACACACAAAAAAGACAAAAAATGTGTGTCTGCTGTGATCCACATTCATTTAGTATCTCGATATTCTTACTGTATGACAACTTTTGACTCATGTGTGACTATATTTATTAATTAAGCAATGCAGGACAAAATAGTATATTACAATGAAACAACTGAGATGTGTACTAAGGTTGAAAGAGCACCATCTGATCATGCAGAAGTCAAGATGTTGCTATGCAGTTGCTAGGTGGTTTCTTACTAGTCGAAGGATCAAATATAAAATATAGATATTAAAGGTGAGACCAGAATATCAATTTCACTTTCTCTTCACAGTTCAACATCCGCATCTGTAACTGTACGACTGAATCAAAACATTACTGTACTCAAAACCATCAAACCTGCATGAAGACATTCACTGCAGGAAAAGGAAACACTTGAATGAGAAAAAGCAGTATTTCAGCTGCAGTCATTAATATGTCATCTGTGACTGATGTAGCAGCTGTTTAGAGGGCACCTTCTCTCTCTCTCTCTCTCTCTGTCTCTCTCTCTCTGTCTCTGTCTCTCTCTCTCTCTCTCTCTCTGGCTCTCTCTCTCTCTCTCTCTCTCTGTCTCTCTCTCTCTCTGGCTCGCTCTCTCTGTCTCTGTCTCTCTCTCTCTGTCTCTGGCTCTCTCTCTCTCTCTCTCTCTCTCTCTCTCTCTGTCTCTGTCTCTCTCTCTCTCTCTTCTGGTTTCTGGCCGTTTACAAAGATGGAAATGGATTCTGTCTCAATTGTCATATAGGGGAAGAGTGCTTATTATAAACAACTTGTAGCTCCATGATGTGGCATCGCTTAAATGTGCTTGACCCACCAAAAGATTTGTTGCAGCGTCTGCAGAAGACTTTTGTTGAGTTTTTCTGATGCTACCATTGGCTTCCCCCTCTGTCCTTTATTTGCCAGTGGATGAAGGGGGCCAAGGGTTGATCGATTTGGCAGCCAAGGTTAAAGCTATGAGGTTAAAGACTGTCCAAAATCTACTCTACCCTGTGGATTTTAGGCCATGGGTGTCGTTTGGTCTGGCTTTGCTCAGAACGTTTGGTGGTTTCTGTTTTGATAGGCACCTGTTTTTAATGTCGTCTTATGATGGGATTTTTTCAACCAATGTCAAATTTTATGCTTCTATGCTAACTTTTGGAAGGGTTTTAAACTGATTAGACATGAAAACAATCATTTTGGCCTTGAAGAACCACTGTTTTAACAACTCTCTTCTAGGAGATAATATTTGTACATCTAATACAATTGTTAAAACTTGTATGGAAAAAAGATTGACCAAAGTTTCAGACTTGGTCAACACATCGTCTAAAACATGGAGGTCATGGTGGACATTTGCAATCAGGCTGGTTTTAGATCAGTCAGGATGGTAGAGCAGTCGTAGGTGGCTTGAAAGCAGCTCTTCCCCCCACACTTCTCTGTTTGTAGATTGTTTTCTGTCCGGAGGCCCTTCTAGAGTGATTTTTATTTTATAAGTTATTTGTGCTCCCAAGGTTTGTGTTGAAGAGGTCAGGAAGGAAAGCTGTTGAAATTAATAGATTACAAGAGATTGATTTTCAGGATCGGAAAGAGAGACCTTTATCAGATATGTGTTAAATGATTATTTTGAGATACATGTGACTGGAGTAATGTATGCTGAAAATCCAACTTTGATCACAGCAATCAATTACTTATTACATATATTCAAAAACACATATTTGAAATTGCAATAAAATTTATGTTTAAGCTGTATTTTATATTCATATATATATATATATATATATATACACAGGGGCATCTCAATAAAATTAGAATGTCGTGGAAAAGTTCATTTATTTCAGTAATTAAACTAAAATTGTGAAACTCGTGTATTAAATAAATTCAATGCACACAGACTGAAGTAGTTTAAGTCTTTGGTTCTTTTAATTGTGACAAAAACCCACCAATTCACTATCTCAACTAATTAGAATACTTCATAAGACCAATAAAAAAATATATTTTAGTGAATTGTTGTCCTTCTAGAATGTATGTTCATTTACTGTATATGTACTCAACACTTGGTAGGGGCTCCTTTTGCTTATTTTTTGCTCAGATATAACACAATTAAACAGGACATATTCTAATGTTCAGGGAAGAAAAACTCAAAGGTCTATTAAACTTTTATCGTGCTGATGCGTGAAAACATTTTGCCTAATCATCTTTGGCTCGTATCTAACACACAAACACGTCTCTGTCTGCTGTCTGTCAGTCTGATGTCAGGTCTGGCTGCGCTGGATGCCAAGTGCTCCAGTCGACTGGGTCTCATCACCGTCTCTTACTACCTGTGGACCACTTTCCTGGCCGTGGTGGTGGGGATCGTCATGGTGTTAATCATCCACCCGGGAGGAATGGCACAGAAAGAGGACTCCGAGGACAGCGGGAAGCCCATCATGAGCTCGGCCGATGCTCTCCTGGATCTCATACGGTCAGACGTCCTGATCATCCTCCTATAGACACCACAGAGAGAAAACAAATTCACACAAACACTGATGAGTTCAAACATTTGAAAATAAAGACATTAATCAATTAATTACATGTGTTTCTTGAAATAAAGTCAACTTTAAAAACATAAAATCTAAAGCAACATTTTTCATTATAAACTAATACTAAATAAACTAAAACTATTAAATAAAAGTTAATAAAACTCATCAAAAATCTACATTTAGAAGAAAAATTTATAAAATGATAAAACACAACAAAATCACTAAAACCTTAAATAAATTTAATTACAATTCAATTAAAAACAATCTCAAACAATCTCAAAGACATTAAAAATTAAAACATTTAGATTTTAACTCATTTTAATTTCATTTAATTTTCAATAGTTATTAGAAGTAATCATAAAAATAAGATGTATAAGAACATAAATAGCAATAAATGTAAATAAATGATGATGATACATTTTAAATGCCTTAAAAACAAATAAGGATTCAAAAGACAACAATACCTAAACAAAATCAAAATGTAACAGCATCTCAGTGATTGTAAAATAAAATGTCATCAAATCAATAAAAATATATTCAAAACTAAATCAAAATCTATTCTATCTGTTTTCTTTTTATTTATTTTATATTAACGACAACTATGATAGCATCTCAATTATACTAAAACAAAACTTCAAATTTCATAAAATGTCATATTCAATAATCAATCAAAATAAGTGTATATGAAAACTGTATAAGAAAAATTATAATTAAAGTAAAGATTTATATGATTTTGAATAATGATAAAAAAATGAACTTGATAAAACTTTAATAGTATCTCAGTGAGTCTAAAAATGTATTCAAAGTGGTTCAAATGGTTATTAAAATCATAATCAAACCAGATGCATAAGAAACAAATGAACAGCAAATGGAAAAAAATCTATATTTCAAACATTAACAACAACAATTATAATAGCATGTCAATGATACAAAAATAAAACTGTTTCAGCTTCTATGGATCACAAAAAGAGTTTGTCAGAAGAGAGTTAATCAACACAGCTCATGATGTTAGTGTCTTTTCATCATAAATAATATCTGCCAATAAAACTGATTTTGATCTATGATTTATGGAGCTGGTCAGTAATAGTTCCCAGTGAAGCATCATCACGAACACAGTCTGTGTTTAGATTGAAGGTATTACAGTCTGAGAGCACTTGAGCACAAACACACGTCTAGGGCTTGTGCACAACGACTGCATGGGAAGCTACTGAAGATTTGAGCGTTTGGATGAATGGATGACAATAATATTAACTATATATGTATTCCTCTAATGACAAATACAATATCGACTGTCTTCATCACTACACGTCGTTTCAGAACTTCAAACCAAGCAAAGGTGTTTTCTGCTTGAGAAGACCTTCTTTATAGAAATGCCTTTTATTTTCTCATTTTGTTACTTAATGCAATGATATATGTCATGTGTCCAAAATGCATCAGCATCAACCAACTGGTCAATAAGTGTGTCATTCGTGCTAATGCACGTTTGCTTCTTAAATCACTATGAAGTGCATTAGTACATGTGGTGAAGCAGCTGTGAATCATGAACCCTGCTGGAGGCAAATGCAGCCATTATGTCTGATTCTAAGAAACCGCATAACTAAAATCATAACTCAAATTAAACTCCAACATCTGAAGGTCACTTCATTTGAAATATAATTGTTTAATTGGGATCAAAGGCATTTAAAAGACCCTCAATACGATCAGAAGCCGCATGTGGTCTGATGGCAGGATTTGTTTAATGAAAATGACTGATAAAAATGCACTGCAATGTCACAGTGTGCTCCAGTCCACACAAGAACAATCGCCAATCAGTTTTACCACTTAACAAGCACATATATGTTTCATAAAGTCTGTGTTAGTTAGTAACAGTAACTAAGGGGCGGAGCTTAATGAAGGGTCAGCTTTTGCAGAAAATAAGAAGTGAGACTTTTGTCTGAATACTCAATGCTTGATTGATCTCAGGAGAGTTTTATAAGTATAATAGAGAAGAATCTGCAGGAAAAATAAATAAATTAAATTAACATTTCATACACAATGATAATTCAAAGTGATTTAAAGAAAAGTAATACAAAAATACTATAAAAAATAGTTTGAAATTGATTAAAAAACAAATAATAGAAGGGAAGAATAAATAATAGTGCAATCGCACTGACAAATATTCGTGGAATTTTGGTTTCGGTGTGAAAATATAAAAGTAACACATTGAATTAAACATAACTTAAAATTTAAATTAAAGTTAATTTGTATAGCATATTTCATAGTACATAAAGTTATTGTTTCAGTATTTTGTAGTATTTTATTTTATATAAATTATTTGTTTTAATTATTTTTGAAATAATCAAAACAGTTGTATAAGAAAACAGAATTAACAATTAAAACCATATCTCTTAAAAATATATTTATTAAAGACATAAGATTAAAAGAAGAATACATAAATTATACTGAAAAATATTTGGTGTATGATTACTCTGAACATTTTTATAAAGAAATAATTAGAAAGAGCACATAACTTATTTAATTAAACATGACATTTTAAAAGTAGAAAGACTTAAAATATTTGCCAATTAAATTGGATTTTAAATGCATTTTAAATTAAATTTAGTCAAATGTATATAGCACATTTCAAACACAATGGTAAATGTGCTTTACATCAAATGTATTTAAAAACTATTTACAAAGACAGAAAATAGTAATAGTATGCATGCCATTAATTTCTGTGTTATTGACAGATTAAAAAAGCATGTTTTTCAGTGCAGTAGAGGGACTCGCAGTGTTCATTCAGTAATTCCACAGCTCACAGATGTGTTTAGTCCATGCCTTTGTAAGTAAAATCACCACAATTAACACCCAAACTCAAAAAGCGCTATGCATTTCAGTGCAACATCTCATGCTTCATGACCTCTTACAGACCAGTGAGTTTAATAGAGCGAAGAACAGCTTAATAATTACATCAACTATCCCTCACTTTCTCTAAAAGCTCTACAATGAGCCCTTATTACCCAGAGAATATGTGTTCTGACTGAAAACATTAGCATGTGCACTGATGAAGCTGCTTGACTGAGAGCAGAGAAGGACTCACACCACTTCAAGATGAGAGATTGAGCTCGGTTAGAGACACCGATATTTCATAGCAGATTCATTGTCCAGAAGTTCATAAAACAAAATACTCAATGAGGAAAGGAAAGGACATTAAATTATTAGTGAAGTCATTGATTCTGAGTATTGATCATTTAGTAGTTGGTACATGCACTAATGATGTAGAAAAGTTACAAAGCCTGCCAAAAAAAACGACGTACTCATTTTAGTTGCTAGAGAAGCATGATAATGAAAGTGTCCAGCGTCTTTATATCATTGCACTGAAAATTAAAAACAAATAAATAAAAACCTGAAGCAAAAAAACTAAAAAAATCTCCTTAATGAACGAACATAAACTGATGCAAAATGCATAAGCACAGACATTTTACATTATGAAATAAAACAAATTGAATACACAAATAAAGTAATGCACAGAATTAACAAAGAAATGCTAAATGCATGAGCAGCTACTTTCCTTTTGGAAATAAATCTTATAAAAATCTTGTGCACTGAAGGAACACACAGATACAAAATGCATAAGTACATTTTTCATTGACAAATAAGAACTTGCATGCACAAAGAAAACTCATGCACGAACAAATGCAAAATGCACAGGCAAAGCTATTTTCCTGGAGAAACAACAACTTGCATGTGCAAAAAAAATAAAAACCTCCTGCACGAACACACAAACAGATGCATAATACACACGCAAAGCTATTTTCCCTAGAGAAACAACAACTTGCATGTGCAAAAAAAATAAAAAACTCATGCACGAACACACAAACAGATGCATAATACACACGCAAAGCTATTTTCCCTGGAGAAATAACAACTTGTATGTGCAAAAAACAAACAAAAAAATTATCGTGCACGAACACACAAACAGATGCATAATGCACAAGCAAAGATATTTTCCATTGAGAAGTAAGAACTTACAGGGGAAAGACAATAAAAATATTGCTCAAACACACAAGCAAATGCAAAATGCATTCAAACAGATATTTTCCATTAAAATATTTCTTGAAATCCATTGCATATTTTCAGATGTACAGTATGCTGACAGTCTTGGAGTGTGGAACTGAGAGTTGGTTACAAACATTTAATTTAAATTCCATTAAAGCATAAGAGGAAAAACTCACTGGATTTGGCTATTTTCCTGCAGTGCTTTTTGCCTCAGTGTGAAAAGACCACACGGGCCGGACCAGCTTTATTCATGTAGACCCAAACTGAGAGCATATTGAATTATTACAGCATCCGCCTGCAGGACACTAACAGGACATTGTCTTGATGTGAATAGTGTGCTGGGATCATACAGCACATCTGGTCCTGCTCCAGTGGCTCTCGCACGCACAGTTTGTGTTTGGATGCTAATGAATGAATCTCATCCTTTCATACAGCACAATATAACTATACTACCAATCCAGGCTAGTCTCATTAGTTTTCACAGGTACTTGTATCTGAAGATACACACATACTCATTTACTGCTTTGTGTCTTGTGTGTGTGTTTTTATAAAGGTGCTTATGCTTATTGGATATTTTTAAAATAATAAATCAAGTCAGTGTATTAGCTATGTTAAATGTAATGGTAGTAAACAATCAATTTTGAATCTCATTTATCATTTATTGAATCATTAACAAATCAAATCTTTGAAATCTAAGAATCTGTGAACATTTCATATCTAAAAGTACAAAATCTATGTGTTGCAGATTCTCCCTTTAATACCTTCAGATATTAATCGCACATCATTTTCTTTAGAAAAAATCACGTGTGGTTTTACAGGAATCCCAGACTCTGGCTTTAGAAAAGCGTGTAGTGTATTATTAAAAGAGGTTTTATTTGTACTCGCTATATTTGTTGCCATTAGGATCAACACTTGCTTCTGAGGTCCATATCTTGAAGATCAAAAATAGAATTGTTTATTTCAGTTTTGTATAAAAATGCAAACAAAATTAAAAACAACTAAATAAATATTTGATAATATGTATTTTATATATGAATATTAACATTAAATCAAATTAAATATTATTATTTATTAAATATGTAATTATAAAGTTGCACCAACATTATTCCATAAAACAATACATAATAGGTTTCATGAATACATTATTATTTGTGAATGGGATGCACCTCACAAATCTGACACAAAATTAAATTGACCCCATAATGAATAATGAATTATTTCCTTTTTTGTCCATCTTTGAAAATGTCAACATCCTTCAACAGCAGGACATTTATTTTTCATTAGGTATTTGTTGGCCTTCCTGTCTTTTTTATTTTATTGATGTAGTTATTTTCTGTTCTCATGATGTAAAATTAAAAATTAAAACATTGTTACACACACCAAGGAACTGGCAAGGACAGTTGTAGGAAGATTACTATAAGTTATGTTCAATATATGTTTTCAAGTCCTCCTGAAAGTATTCATTGCAGTTCAATGCTACTATATGCACGTGTATAACTGTGATATATTATATCTCTCCACACAGAAACATGTTTCCAGCCAACCTCGTTCAAGCCACATTTCAGCAGGTAAGAACCCACAGATAGCCATGAATTATTAATCACTCTCCTTGTACGTAAGAAAAAAAAGGACAATGAATCACTGAATTAATGTATATACAAAAACATTAATGCAAAATCGAAGGCTTTATATAAATTCGATTTTAAAACTGCATGGTTAACTGTTGGTTAAGTATCTTGCTTAAAAACAACACAACATGCTTCTACTAGTTCAAAAGTGTCTGGAAATTGAATTAAAACAGGAATAACTTCATTTCCATGGATTTATAACATTTACATTTATGCATTTAGCAGACGCTTTTATCCAAAGCGACTTACAGTGCATTCAGGTTATACATTTGTATTGTCAGTATGTGTGTTCCCTGGGAATCGAACCCACAACCTTTGTGCTGCTAACGCAATGCTCTACCACTGAGCCACAGGAACATGGAGCATTTATAAAATGAATCACTTAGAACATTTGCCAGCCAATTAGAATCAAGAAATCATCGTCTATGATATATAATGCCGTGTTAATGATGTTTAGATTTTTAAAGGAATAATTCATGCAAAACTGAATATTTGAATATCTGAAATATCTGAAATATCTTGAATATCTGAAAAAGAACTCCCCCTCAGGTCATCCAAGATGTAGATGAGTTTCTTTCTTCTTCAGATTTGGAGAAATGTAGCATTACATCACTTGCTCACCAATGGATCCTCTGCAGTGAATGGGTGCCGTCAGAATGAGAGTCCAAACAGCTGATAAAAACATCACAATAATCCACACCACTCCAGTCCATCGGTTAACATCTTGTGAATCTAAGAGCTGTGCTTTTGTAAGAAACAAATCCATCATTAAGACTTTTAACTTCAAACCAGTTCTTCTGACCAAAATATCATCCTCCATTTGAAAAGTCCATATCCTGGGTTTTATGGGTAGAAGACTCATATTTTAGCCAGAAGCAATGGTTCGAAGTTAAATATGTCTTTATTATGGATTTGTTTCTTACAACACACAGCTTTTGGCTCCTCGAGATGTAAACCGATGGACTGGAGTGGTGTGGATTACTTGTGGATTATTGTGAGTTATTATCAGCTGTTTGGACTCTCATTCTGAAACATTCACTGCAGAGGAAGTTGAAATCTGATGAAGAAACAAACTCATCTACATCTTGGATGGCCTGAGTGGGGGGAGAAGACATTTTCAGCCGATTTTCATTAATTCAATATTCATTTTGTGCTTCTTCTATGTAGTATCGTACCAACAGTGTGCCCTTAATGAAGACCCCCAAGACAACAATGGCTACCAGTCTGACAGAAACCACCACTCGGCGCGCTCTCATCTACGGGATTCAGGATGATAACGGGACGGACATCCAGAACTTCCAGCTGGATCTGACGCCACCTCCTGATGTGGTAATGCGGACGCTTCCTGGCACCAGCGAGGGCATGAACGTCCTGGGGATCGTCATTTTCTCTGCCACCATGGGTGCGAACACTGGCACAGAGACAAAAAAACAACATTGGAAGATAAATGTGTTAATGTTTTCATATCATACCTCACATTTTCATATCACTGCTCATTTTTGCACAGGCATAATGTTAGGCAGGATGGGTCCTAACGGCAGCGCTCTGGTGAACTTCTGCCAAAGTCTCAATGAAGCAGTGCTGAAAATCGTAGCTATTGTCATCTGGTAAGACTATCATGTGTATATATATATATATATATATGTATGTATGTATATACAGTATCTCACAGAAGTGGGTACACCCCTCACATTTTTGTAAATATTGTATTATATATTTTCATGTGACAACACTGAAGAAATGACACTTTGCTACAATGTAAAGTAGTGAGTGTACAGCTTGTATAACAGTGTAAATTTGCTGCCCCCTCAAAATAACTCACACACAGCCATTAATGTCTAAACCACTGGCCACAAAAGTGAGTACACCCCTAAGTGAAAATGTCCAAATTGGGCCTAATTAGCCATTTTCTCTCCCTGGTGTCATGTGACTCGTTAGTGTTACAAGGTCTCAGGTGTGAATGGGGAGCAGGTGTGTTTAATTTGGTGTTATCACTCTCACTCTCTCATACTGGTCACTGGAAGTTCAACATGGCACCTCATGGCAAAGAACTCTCTGAAGATCTGAAAAAAAAATATTTTTGCTCTACATAAAGATGGCGTAGGCTATAAGAAGATTGCCAAGACGCTGAAACTGAGCTGCAGCACGGTGGCCAAGACCATACAGCGGTTTAACAGGACAGGTTCCACTCAGAACAGGCCTCACCATGGTCGACCAACGAAGTTGAGTGCACGTGCTCAGTGTCATATCCAGAGGTTGTGTTTGGGAAATAGATGTATGAGTGCTGCCAGCATTGCTGCAGAGGTTGAAAGGGTGGGGGGTCAGCCTGTCAGTGCTCAGACCATACGCCGCACACTGCATCAAATTGGTCTGCATGGCTGTCGTCCCAGAAGAAAGCCTCTTCTAAAGATGATGCACAAGAAAGCCCACAAACAGTTTGCTGAAGACAAGCAGACTAAGGTCATGGATTACTGGAACCATGTCCTATGGTCTGATGAGACCAAGATAAACTTATTTGGTTCAGATGGTGCCAAGCGTGTGTGTGGTGAGGTGAGGAGTACAAAGACAAGTGCATCTTGCCTACAGTCAAGCATGGTGGTGGGAGTGTCATTGTCTGGGGCTGCAGTGCTGCCGGCACTGGGGAGCTACAATTCATTGAGGGAACCATGAACGCCAACATGTACTGTGAAATACTGAAGCAGAGCATGATCCCCTCCCTTCGGAGACTGGGCCGCAGGGCAGTATTCCAACATGATAACGACCTCAAACACACCTCCAAGACGACCACTGCCTGGCTAAAGAAGCTGAGGGTAAAGGTGATGGACTGGCCAAGCATGTCTCCAGACCTAAACCCTATTGAGCATCTGTGGGGCATCCTCAAACTGAAGGTGAAGGAGCGCAAGTTCTCTAACATCCACCAGCTCCGTGATGTCATCATGGAGGAGTGGAAGAGGACTCCAGTGGCAACCTGTGAAGCTCTGGTGAACTCCATGCCCAAGAGGGTTAAGAAAGTGCTGGAAAATAATGGTGGCCACACAAAATATTGACACTTTGGACCCAATTTGGACATTTTCACTTAGGGGTGTACTCACTTTTGTGGCCAGCAGTTTAGACATTAATGATTATGTGTTGAGTTATTTTGAGGGGACAGCAAATGTACACTGTTATACAAGCTGTACACTCACTACTTTACATTGTAGCAAAGTGTCATTTCTTTAGTGTTGTCACGTGAAAAGATGTAACAAAATATTTACAAAAATGTGAGGGGTGTAATCTTCTGTGAGATACTGTTTATGTGTGTGTTCTGTGTGTGTGTATGTATATATATATATATATATATTAGTGCTGTCAATTGATTACATTTTTTTTTACTAATTAATCACACATTTTTTCTCAAATTAATTGCGATTAATCCCACCTAACATTAAAGTTTTTAAATATAGTTTTAAATTGCAATAATTTCACATTAAATCTTAAAATGTACAATGTACAAACAACATAAAGACAGTATATTTTTAATATTTCTTTAATGGCATCTATTTTTATGATTAAAGGCCAGCATCACTGATGCCGATACTACTGATGCCTCTATAAAATAAAATTCCCCTTAATATTTAACCATTGATTGTAGCCATTCAGCATTACAGTATAATTGAGAGCTATCAATTAGACTTAACTTCTAATTTAAGTGAGCTTAAAACAATCTTCACATGAACTCATTATAATAAATGACATAGTTAGCTTCCTGTGCCCTTCAGCAGAAATATACAGAAAATGAATAGTAACCAAACACTAAATTCTAAATTAAATATAGATGAACCCATTAAAGCTGTACATGTTATTGATTTCCTATTGATTGATAGACATTAATGCAGCTGATCATTAGCTTATTTGCGTGCTATTGCGTGCTACTAGCATCAACTGAGTGGCGCGCTCTGTTAAGCCACTGGCCCTGAATATTGCAGGCAGTGGCTTCGAATCCAGGGTGGCACATGATAAAATGATGCAGCATATGCTTCTTTGGGTGGCAGTCGTGGCTCTAATGGATAGAGCGTCAGACTTGTAACCCGAGGTTGTGGGTTCGAATCTCGGTTCCGGCAGGAATTGTCCATGACTGAGGTGAGACCCTTGAGCAAGGCACCGAACCCCCAACTGCTCCCCGGGTGCCGCAGCGTCGGCTGCCCACTGCTCCACGTGTGTGTGCACTTGGATGGGTTAAATGCAGAGAACACATTTCACTGCAGGTTATACACTGTATAATTGTGTATGTGACAAATAAAGCTCATCTGAGCTTAATAATTATCTAATTATTATTATTGCTTTAAAAGCTGCTTCTGAAAGTGACGCGGATCTGACATGCATCTTATTTTCTCACAACTCTCTTTTCTGACACACTTCAGGTCTTTAAGTCTCTACTAATGCGCGGACGAGTTGAATCGGGTGTGTTAGATACGGGAGACAGACACACAGTGCTGGGGTTCATTTTATAATTGTATTTTATATGCAAATAATGTATTCATTTAACTCATAAATACATGATACAACTGTATCTACTTAGGCCTCTAGACCCAGAAATATTAAATAATTTAATAGCCAGAAATATATATTTAATCTTTTTTATATTTAACCTTTTATGTAACTAATGAACCTTCAAACTAAATTAGAAGAAAAAAATAAAATAAATCTAAAAAAAATAAATCCTTCTGGCTTTTATGACTCATATAGCATGATATAGTAGCGCGCTCTCATCTACGGGATTCAGGATGATAACGGGACGGACATCCAGAACTTCCAGCTGGATCTGACGCCACCTCCTGATGTGGTAATGCGGACGCTTCCTGGCACCAGCGAGGGCATGAATGTCCTGGGGATCGTCATTTTCTCTGCCACTATGGGTGCGAACACTGGCACAGAGACAAAAAAACAACATTGGAAGATAAATGTGTTAATGTTTTCATGTGATTTTCATATCACTGCTCATTTTTGCACAGGCATAATGTTAGGCAGGATGGGTCCTAACGGCAGCGCTCTGGTGAACTTCTGCCAAAGTCTCAATGAAGCAGTGCTGAAAATCGTCGCTATTGTCATCTGGTAAGACTATCATGTATATATGCATGTATATACAGTATCTCACAGAAGTGAGTACACCCCCTCACATTTTTGTAAATATTTTATTATATCTTTTCATGTGACAACACTGGAGAAATGACACTTTGCTACAACGTAAAGTAGTGAGTGTACAGCTTGTACAACAGTGTAAATTTGCTGCCCCCTCAAAATAACTCACCACACAGCCATTAATGTCTAAACCACTGGCCACAAAAGTGAGTACACCCCTAAGTGAAAATGTCCAAATTGGGCCTAATTAGCCATTTTCTCTCCCTGGTGTCACGTGACTCGTTAGTGTTGCAAGGTCTCAGGTGTGAACGGGGAACAGGTGTGTTTAATTTGGTGTTATAGCTCTCACTCTCTCATACTGGTCACTGGAAGTTCAACATGGCACCTCATGGCAAAGAACTCTCTGAGGATCTGAAAAAAAAATATTTTTGCTCTGCATAAAGATGGCGTAGGCTATAAGAAGATTGCCAAGACGCTGAAACTGAGCTGCAGCACGGTGGCTAAGATCATACAGCGGTTTAACAGGACGGTTCCACTCAGAACAGGCCTCACCATGGTTGACCAACGAAGTTGAGTGCACATGCTCAGTGTCATATCCAGAGGTTGTGTTTGGGAAATAGATGTATGAGTGCTGCCAGCATTGCTGCAGAGGTTGAAAGGGGTGGGGGGGTCAGCCTGTCAGTGCTCAGACCATACGCCGCACACTGCATCAAATTGGTCTGCATGGCTGTCGTCCCAGAAAGAAGCCTCTTCTAAAGATGATGCACAAGAAAGCCTGCAAACAGTTTGCTGAAGACAAGCAGACTAAGGTCATGGATTACTGGAACCATGTCCTATGGTCTGATGAGACGATGAGACCAAGATAAACTTATTTGGTTCAGATGGTGCCAAGCGTGTGTGTGGTGAGGTGAGGAGTACAAAGACAAGTGCATCTTGCCTACAGTCAAACATGGTGGTGGGAGTGTCATTGTCTGGGGCTGCAGTGCTGCCGGCACTGGGGAGCTAAAGTTCATTGAGGGAACCATGAACGCCAACATGTACTGTGAAATACTGAAGCAGAGCATGATCCCCTCCCTTCGGAGACTGGGCCGCAGGGCAATATTCCAACATGATAACGACCCCAAACACACCTCCAAGACGACCACTGCCTGGCTAAAGAAGCTGAGGGTAAAGGTGATGGACTGGCCAAGCATGTCTCCAGACCTAAACCCTATTGAGCATCTGTGGGGCATCCTCAAACGGAAGGTGAAGGAGCGCAAGTTCTCTAACATCCACCAGCTCCGTGATGTCGTCATGGAGGAGTGGAAGAGGACTCCAGTGGCAACCTGTGAAGCTCTGGTGAACTCCATGCCCAAGAGGGTTAAGAAAGTGCTGGAAAATAATGGTGACCACCCAAAATATTGACACTTTGGACCCAATTTGGACATTTTCACTTAGGGGTGTACTCACTTTTGTGGCCACCAGTTTAGACATTAATGATTATGTGTTGAGTTATTTTGAGGGGACAGCAAATGTGCACTGTTATACAAGCTGTACGCTCACTACTTTACATTGTAGCAAAGTGTCATTTCTTTAGTGTTGTCACGTGAAAAGATGTAACAAAATATTTACAAAAATGTGAGGGGTGTAATCTTCTGTGAGATACTGTTTATGTGTGTGTTCTGTGTGTGTGTATGTATATTATATATATATATATATATATATGTGTATTAGTGCTGTCAATTGATTACATTTTTTTTACTAATTAATCACACATTTTTTCTCAAATTAATTGCGATTAATCCCACCTAACATTAAAGTTTTTAAATATAGTTTTAAATTGCAATAATTTCACATTAAATCTTAAAATGTACAATGTACAAACAACATAAAGACAGTATATTTTTAATATTTCTTTAATGGCATCTATTTTTATGATTAAAGGCCAGCATCACTGATGCCGATACTACTGATGCCTCTATAAAATAAAATTCCCCTTAATATTTAACCATTGATTGTAGCCATTCAGCATTACAGTATAATTGAGAGCTATCAATTAGACTTAACTTCTAATTTAAGTGAGCTTAAAACAATCTTCACATGAACTCATTATAATAAATGACATATTTAGCTTCCTGTGCCCTTCAGCAGAAATATACAGAAAATGAATAGTAACCAAACACTAAATTCTAAATTAAATATAGATGAACCCATTAAAGCTGTACATGTTATTGATTTCCTATTGATTGATAGACATTAATGCAGCTGATCATTAGCTTATTTGCGTGCTATTGCGTGCTACTGGCATCAACTTGAGTGGCGTGCTCTGTTAAGCCACTGGCCCTGAATATTGCAGGCAGTGGCTTCGAATCCAGGGTGGCACATGATAAAATGATGCAGCATATGCTTCTTTGGGTGGCAGTCGTGGCTCTAATGGATAGAGCGTCAGACTTGTAACCCGAGGTTGTGGGTTCGAATCTCGGTTCCGGCAGGAATTGTCCATGACTGAGGTGAGACCCTTGAGCAAGGCATCGAACCCCCGACTGCTCCCCGGGTGCCGCAGCGTCGGCTGCCCACTGCTCCACGTGTGTGTGCTCTTGGATGGGTTAAATGCAGAGAACACATTTCACTGCAGGTTATACACTGTATAATTGTGTATGTGACAAATAAAGCTCATCTGAGCTTAATAATTATCTAATTATTATTATTGCTTTAAAAGCTGCTGCTGAAAGTGACGCGGATCTGACATGCATCTTATTTTCTCACAACTCTCTTTTCTCACACACTTCAGGTCTTTAAGTCTCTACTAATGCGCGGACGAGTTGAATCGGGTGTGTTAGATACGGGAGACAGACACACAGTGCTGGGGTTCATTTTATAATTGTATTTTATATGCAAATAATGTATTCATTTAACTCATAAATACATGATACAACTGTATCTACTTAGGCCTCTAGACCCAGAAATATTCAATAATTAAATAATAGCCAGAAATATATATTTTATCTTTTTTTATATTTAACCTTTTATGTAACAAATGAACCTTCAAACAAAAAAAAAAAAAAAAAAAAGTACTTCAGGCTTTTATGACTCATATAGCAAGATATAGTAACAATATGGAGCTCAAATTTGGATAAAAAAGCATTATGTTTCATATAGAGACTCATAATGAGCAAAAATACACAATTTGGTGCAGATGCTAATATTTATATGGACAAAAATTATGAACTTCTGATTGCTTGTAATCAATGAGATCTATATAAGAGTATAGCAGATACGAATATATAATGATATAAATATCAGACGTCACTCTATATCTCCAATAATATGTCTATTGAATATGGGAGATGATATTTAAATGCTTAGATTGATGATCAAAACATATGTGACCTTCTCTGTGAAAACCCAGCTAAAGTCATTTTTTTAGATTAGCTGTTTTCTACAAAAAATCATCCTTCTGAAAATTTTGTGAAAATTTCAACTTTATATATTTAATATTAACTAAGTAAGGTCATGTCAAAGACTGAAATTATAGTATAATTAATAGTTGAAATCAAACTTTTATGCTTGTTATCTCATAATTAGATTTTAAGACTTTAGCCTGGATTTCACAGAGAGGGTCACATATAATCCAATGCAATTCAGTGATTGAGAGATAAACATAAACACTTCTCAAAAGCCTGATCATATTTGATACACTCACATTTGAACAGGATTTAAAAAAAAAGATGGATAATCAAGTAAACCTATGTAGCTTCAGTCCAGTAATTGTTTGAAAGTCTTGAAATGAAATAAAAAGTCTAAACTATCATTTAGAAGACAGAAGTCATGTAGTAGATTGTGTGCAACAGGTTTTTCGGCTAAATTCTGATCATGTTGATCAGTTAGGCCTCAGAAATTTGTATCAAATTTGATACAGTAGGCTTTATAGAGTCAAGTAATAAAGTATGAGAGGATATTTAGTGGATATACTTACAGCTAGTTTACTGTGCAGGTACTTCCCGTTCGGCATCGTGTTTCTGGTGGCCGGTAAGATCCTGGAGATGAGCGACCCGTCCGCGATGGGGAAGAAGCTGGGCTTTTACGCCATCACTGTGGTGATGGGCCTCATTCTGCACGGTCTCTTCATCCTGCCCAGCATGTACTTCTTCATCACCAAGAAGAGCCCCATCGTCTACATCCGAGGAATCCTGCAGGCCCTGCTCATCTCACTGGCCACGTCCTCCAGGTACAACACACACAAACACCGGCTGGAACACACAAACCCTTCATATTCTTCCTGCAGAAGCCCTTTAACTAAAGCAATGGCACCATCCTCAAAGAAGTGACATCATTTTGGGCGTAACAAAACTGATTAATTTGCTGGTGTTTTGTTTTATTCCCTGGTTTAATTGATAGCAAAAAATAAATACAATTAGAAGATATGTATTTGATTAAAAAAATACAGTAAAAACAGTAAAGTTGTGAAATATTATTATAATTTACAGTAACTGTTTACTATTTGAATATGTTAAATTGTAATTTATTTGTGATCAAATCTGTATTTTTCATCATTACTCCAGTCTTCAGTGTCTCTTGATTCTTCAGAAATCATTCTAATGTGCTGATTTGCTGCTCAAGAAACATTTCTGATTATCATCAATGTTGAAAACAGCTTGATATTTTTGTGGAAATCTTGATACAATTTTGTTCAGGATTCTTTGATGAATAGAAAGTTCAAAAGAACAGCTTTTATTTCTAATTAAACTTTTAAAATTAAATTAACTGTTCATTTTGATCAATCAATGAAACAATTTTACAGACCCCAAAGCTTTGAACGGTAATGTAATATAAAAAACTCATTATTTCCATCCTGTTCATTTTCTTGCCTTTGTGCAAGTAACCAAACTAGATTTTATAGAAAAAATACATTAAATTACAAGACATTTCTTTTATTTACCGCTCGTACTGATTTGAATAACAATGTTTTCTCCCATGCGTCCTTTCACAGGAGAATACATTATAGAGAGAGAAAGGGAAAACAACATAAACACTGCACTAGCTCTCATCCACATGAGGAATATCATCAATACTTAACCCTTTGGTCAACTCACTCTGCCAGTGGCTACAGTTCACACTGCATCTGCTTAAAAGAAAAATCAGACACACACAGACCCACACAAAGCATAATGGTGGATATGTTCTCCTAGAAAACACAGCACAACACTCATCTGTCATTTATTCATAACATGATGTCTTTTTGCATCAAATAAGTGTTTGCAAACAGTATAAATAGAAGTCATTTTGTTGCATTAAGAGAAACTGTTGCAACAGGTGGTGAAATATCACGGGTCAAGCAGAATTTGCACACCATCATTATCAGCCTTTTCTACACTGATGATGGTGATAAATATGAGGATTGTCACAGTAAAATGTATTCTGGATATCATATTGAATAAACAAATCTGAAAATGTTTGAATATGATGAGAAATGTTTGAGTTCATATTGAAATCTTGGACTTTTTCAAAGCAGTTTTTGGTATTTAGGTGAAACTGAGACCCTATTGAGATATTATTGGGGGTTTTTAACAAGAGATTGTTTTTCATTTGCAGTTCTGCCACTCTGCCTATCACCTTCAAGTGCCTGCTGGAGAACAACCACATAGACCGGCGGATCATTCGCTTCGTGCTGCCCGTGGGAGCCACCATCAACATGGACGGCACTGCGCTGTACGAGGCTGTGGCAGCCATTTTTATCGCCCAGGTCAACAACTACGAGCTTGACTTCGGCCAAATCATCACTATCAGGTACTTGACCTCTTTGTTTTTTTCCCCATAGAGTTTTTAAGTGCACACATAATTAAATGCTCATATATTGACTGTGTGAGACAGATTTAAGTAGACATTAGTCGTGTAAATGAAGTTCATTTACATTTGATAAAAAAATGTGTTACTTAAAATATATATTTTGTATTAGTATTTTTTAAATACATGTTTCAGTTTATTTCAGCTAGCTTCCAAAGCAACATTTCTATTGTACATACATTTCATTGTAATAAAATAGCTAAAATTCTAATTAAAACATATATTTTAAAAACAAATAATATATTTGTATTAATAAAAATAAATAATAGTTTAAAATAATGTTAACGCAAAACTAACCAAAGTGCTAAAATAACCATTCAAAGTAAACTAATATAAAAATAATAATAATACAAGTAAAATAATAAAATAAAGATTTATAAATAACAACAAATATCTGTTTTTTTAACCAATTCAAAATGTTTCCCACATGTTGAAGTTACACTGATAAAAAAGGAAACAAGTTAAATTACTTTGATTTAATTTATATTAATTTAATTTATATTTGTATATTTTACTTTATATATATATATATGGGACCCTCTCTGTAAAAACCAGGCTAAAGTCTAAAAATCTAATTCAGAGATAACAAGCATCAAAGTTTGATTACAAGCATTATTTTCACTATGATTTCAATCTTTGACTTGGCCATACATATGAATGATAGGAATGATACGACAGTCTAATGAATGTGCAAATATAAAATCATTATGATGCATATTTAATAAATATATTTAACCTCTAATATACCTATAATATATATTCCATTAACAAACCAAAATGTCATATTGTGCTCATTCTGAGCTACATAGAGATGCTGTTGATATCCACATGAAAAGATCTCAAGACCTCTTAAAGGATTGGATGCTCTACAGAGACATCTCATGACCTTCATGGAAACCAGTGTTTCTGTCATGTATTCTCATACTCTATAATCTAATGCTCTAATGTTTGCAGGTGTTAGAAGCCCTTCGTTGTTTTTTCCATTGCATCTTGTGTAAATCAGACACATATTACCATTAATAAAATTAGTGAAACAAATAACACATAATACAAGTAATTAGTCTCTGCATCCGCAGATTAGCAAATGGAAATTTCATCAGTCAAATTACCATATTTGATCTTTCTTGGTTTCACACTTGTGTGTATTTATTTTGTTACCTGTGTTAACAGTGTCAAATATCCACACTGCTTGTTTAAGCAGAATGGTGACTGGTGAAATCAGCAGCAATTCATAACAGAAACTCTCCATGAAGCATTACATACTGTTGAAGTGAACTACTCACGCATTGTTTGAAGACATTTGTCAAGCTTGATGCAAGTTCCCTGCAAAAGTGCTGAATGTAAAAAGCTACAAATATGCATTTACTTGTACCAGCTTAATAAATTTAAAAGGTGTAAAGAATAGAATAAAATAGAATATATACTGAACATTCTGACATTTTTACTTGCTATTCATTTTTTTTATCATTTACTTTTCTTCCATCCATGTGAGCACGTACACATGCTAATGTGGGGTGTATTTATACATGCACAAGACATCCGCCACTGTACAGATGTGGCGATGCGTGCCTGACAGAATCATCATGCAAGAGATTATTTATCATGCAGCATTATCTCAGAGCTTTGGTGTCCTTAGGTCTGGAACACCACAGTCATAAATGTTCCTGTCAGCTCGTCTGGACTAAAAGCAACATCAAGCGCATGAATCAACACGCCTAATTCATAGTTCACTATGTGCACTACATCACAGAGTGATGCGACGACCTCACAATTTTGCGAATGGAAGGTCAGATGAAGAAATGGAGGGTGTAGAGATATAGACAGGGATGGAGAGCCAGAGAGCATTTGGGCAGCGCTGTTACAGGGATAAACGCCGCTGTCACATGGCTGTCTTACCGCAGGATTATTATGCTATTTTCAATTGTGCCACCCCCCCGCCTCGGTCATCCCTAGATCCATCAGCCATCTCTGTCTCTCATCTCTAGCTTTCATATGCTCTGTTGCCAGTGTTGGGGTTGAATGAGTGTGTTTCAAACCACATGCGTAAGCAGGGCAATAGCAGCATGCATTTATTACAACACCTGTATTTAACAGTTACAGAATTCACTCAGCACACACAAGCGGTGCAATGCAACATGCATTTATTGAAAAGCCTTTAATGACAGGCTAGAGAATTACGTTTAGCAAATGTAAACAGTTCAAAAGCAGCATGCATTTAGAGTGGAGCTTATCATAACAGGTTTCAAAATTCATTCAGCACACATAGACAGGGCAGTAGTAGCATGCACTTATTGAGACATTTACATATACATTTACATTTATGCATTTAGCAGACGCTTTTATCCAAAGCGACTTACATTACATTCAGGTTATACATTTTTTGTGAGTATGTGTGTTCCCTGGGAATTGAACCCACAACCTTTGCGCTGCTAACGCAATGCTCTACCACTGAGCCACAGGAACACTATATTAACAGTTAGCAGAATTTACTGCACATTTACTCTGTGCAACAGCAGCATAAATTTATTGAATTAATATGTTACAGAATTCACTCTGCACAAGTAAGAAGTGTAATAGTAGCATGCATTTAATGCAATACCTATATTAATAGGTTACAGAATTGACTCAGCACATGCAAGCAGTGTATTTGCTGCATGCATTTTTTTCGATATCTATATTAAAATATTTCAATATGTCCAGTGCAACAGCAGACTGCATTTATTGCAGTGCTTATATTAACAGGTTACAGAAATCACTCAGCACACGTAAGCAGTGCAGCAGCAGCATGTATTTACTGCAGTGCCTACATTAACAGTGTACAGAATTTACTGCATAGCAGCATGCATTTATTACGATACCTATTTAGAGGGTATTCCTTGACGTCACTTTTCCACTGGAACACACCCCCGGACTGAGGGCAAAAACGCCTGATGCATGATTGGATTTAATATCCATGATTGGATCAGTTTAAACTAAAGGTTGTTGGACTCAATATAGTGTTCCTTAAAACTTACCAAAGATACAGTGGTCCATGGATATTGATATGCAGCCAGGAGTCATTTTTCCTAACATTAATAGGTGTCTGATTTTGACGCCGGGGAAATACATAAAACAATTTAGCCTGTAAACACATTTTGTAAATACAAAATAGGGTGGTCTAAATGCAGGTGATGACTTATATCAGTGTTACATATTATATCATCATATCGTGGAGACTTAAGTAGTTTCTGTCAGGGTTTATTTTAAAATATCCAGTTATGCAGAATATAAGATGGTAAATGTTTAATTGATGAGTTATCAATACGATATATAACAATACAATATATAGAGTGTGATTTTACTGCAAAATTTATCATATTAACATAAAATGATACCTGCAAATCCATGTTTCACAGTCTGGAGCCCGTTTGCTTTTTTGAACTCAAGAAATTAATTTGCTTCTCTTTTCTGGCAGTCTGTTAAAATGTACCTCGGATTTAGTCAAATCTATGTGTACAGTCAATCACAAAGCTCTTTCGCATTGTATAGATGTTTTTTGTGTGTTCTGTCTCGGTATTCACGCAGAAACCAATGCTGCCATTCAGTCTTTTTACCACTCAGCGTTAGGGTTAGGTTAGGTTAGGTTAGGTTAGGTTAGGTTAGGTTAGGTTAGGTTAGGTTAGGTTAGGTTAGGTTAGGTTAGGTTAGGTTAGGTTAGGTTAGGTTAGGTTAGGTTAGGTTAGGTTAGGTTAGGGTTAGGTTAGGTTAGGTTAGGTTAGGTTAGGTTAGGTTAGGTTAGGTTAGGTTAAGGTTAAGGTTAAGGTTAGGGTTAGGTTAGGGTTAGGTTAGGTACAGTTAGGTACGGTTAGGTTAGGTTAGGTTAGGGTTGGGTTAGGTTAGGTACGGTTAGGTAGGTTAGGTTAGGTTAGGGTTAACCCACTCAGTGATGCACATTTATTGCACTACTCTTACTAGCACCCAAGTAACAGGTCACAGCTTTTACACTGTGCATGTAAGCAGTGCAAAGGAGACACCTTTATTGCACCCCCAATACTAGATCACAATCACCCTATTTCTGTCGGTGTGAAGGGACAGTGTGAGTTAATCTGCAGTCACTGCTAGCATCTGCTACATGTGCCTGATAAAACATGTAACTCTTCACTTTCTGTAATTAGTTATCTTTTATAACGAGTAAAAAATTATTGTAAACGCTGTTTTTAAAAGTAACGTCCCTCAAAACTGTCAGTCACTGATGTCATTATATTTAAGCTTTGCAGTCAGTGTCTCTTCTGCACAAATCTACCTGAAAAACCAAACAGTTTCTCATTAGAGACTCATTACTTTATTAGAGAAGGTGGGAACATCTTTTATTCTTCCCGTTGCATAATAAATTGCGTGCACGCATTAAACCCCACACGAGCTTACTGATGTTCTTTTACACCTGCGAGGGTGCATGAGTTGCATAGAAATGAAAGCATTCATGCAAGAGCTTTTTTTGTTTGTTCAGTTGTTCATTCTGTTTTTGATTTTGTTTGTTTAGGCTGGTCATCTGTCATTCATAAAATGTGCATGTAATTTTTGCAAGTGTATCCAGCCTGATCTGCCAACCTAAATTAGCTTTTTAAAGAAAAAGCTATTTTTGAAATGAAAATTGCATCATGTGTTTACTCTAGATGGTCTATAGTTGTGACAGAGGTTGTTTGTCCTTCATAACGTTATGCTTGCTGTGTAATGATTCGTTTACCATGTTTTCCAGTATTACAGCGACAGCAGCGAGCATCGGTGCAGCTGGGATCCCACAGGCCGGCCTGGTCACCATGGTAATAGTGTTGACATCTGTAGGACTGCCCACTGATGACATCACGCTCATTATCGCTGTTGATTGGGCCCTGTAAGTATCGACATGTGCTTGATATTTTTGGACATTTAGGTAGAAATCACTTTTTGTCAGTGCACCGGTGGAGGTTGTTCACAAATAATGTGTTTTTCTACTGTGCTGCTGCTTTTCCATTGTTTTCTACTTAAATACCCTAGTAAAAAAGTAATGTATTTAAAATACATTTAATTCATACTAAGTATAGTTCAAATCTATTAACATATTTAATCATAATTGCTCGAGACTTACTGATAAAAAATATATACTTTTTAAATATAACCCTAACCCTAATATAATAACTTTACTTGGCATACTACTTGTGCACAATGCAATTTTCTTAATATTAAGTGTAACATGTGTTTTAATGCCACTTTTGATGAGGATTGTATGATCTTTGAATAATATCGGACTTTAAATGCAAGATATTTAATGTGTCCTTGAAGTATACTATTGCAAGTTAAGCACAATTAAAGAGCATTGAGTACAACATTTGTCTTTCCAATTAAGCAGACTTTAAGTATACCAGTGTAGTAAACTAAAAGTACAATTGAAGGCATTTTATTAAGTATATAAATATGAAAATGCATTTGTAGTATACTTAGCATGAAATAAATGTATTTCAAATATATGAAGTGTATTTAGTTTTCACTTGGTATGCTCTATGTGGACTATTTGAGCATTGCACTCTTTAGCTGCAAGAATGCTTCATATTTGAAACGATGTGTCGAGTTACAAGCGGTTCAACTTTTCTCAAGACCTTGCATTTTTTCATTACGCTGCCCCGTATGCTGCGCTTATAAATGCAAAAACATGCTCTGTGTGAACAGGAAATGAACTCACAAAAATACATTTCACTCTTTAATGGTCACTAGTATCATACAATGAGTTAACTGGTGTCACACAAATCAAAGTAAAAAAAAATTGAGTTTGACACAGAGGTTGCAAGACAAATAATCAGTCACTCTTGGACTTGGTTGTAGATTTCCCATCATGCTCTGTTTTTATCTATCTTCTATATTTATCCTGACTATGTTTTATCCACCAGTGTTTTCAAAATGCATTAAGTTAATTCTATTCATCATGTCTGTCCTCACCTCTTCAGAGACCGATTCCGCACCATGGTTAATGTGATGGGAGATGCTCTGGCCACAGGAATCATGGCCCATATCTGCAGAAAAGACTTCATTAAAGAAGGAGAAGGGGTGAGTTACCGGAGGGAAAAAAATGACAAATTGACCAATTCATTTTTTTTTTTTTTTTAATGAAGATAAATTGTACATCTGTAGTAGTGACCAAAACATTTGTTTTTCATTACTATTGTTTAAAATATTAAATACATTATTATTTTTTAAATAATTTAAATATATCTGTACTATTTCTAAGTCACTGCTTTAATGTGTTTTGTTGATGTTGGCTTAAACCAAAAGTTTAATTTCTCAGTTTGAATGCATTGCGCAAAATATTATGCTCATAATATAACAATAATGCATAATGGTAATGATAATGAATATATCAAAATTATATATCAATCTCAGACTTTTGGACTGTATATGCCAGTGGAGCTACAATTATTTTGCTGCTATAAAAGTTTACCATATCCATGTTGTTTTTTACCCTCACAATTTTTAGCTTTTTGGAAGAACAAATATATAATAGTGCAGTGTGAAAATGCATTTTTCTTTAAAAGTATATTGCAGTGCCTTGCGGATGTATTCATACCCCTTCTTTTTTTCCACATTTTGTTATATTGCTGCCTTATGTTAAACTGCTTTAAATGATTTTCCCCCACATCAATCTACTGTCATACTGACAAAGCAAAAATCGAATTGTCACAACTTCGTAAATATGTTACAAATAAATAACTCAAATAAGTACATTGCATAAGTATTCTAAATAACTAAATATTTAGCTGAAGTACCTTTACAGTCTCAAGTCCCTGAGGAGAGACCCCCCCCCCATGATTGTAAAGCACTTTGGTTGTACAACAATACACTATAAAGCGCTATATAAATGCATCATTCATTCAAGTTTTTTTGTTTGATGCAACAAGCTTTGCTCATCAACATTTGGCAATTATCTGCTATTCTTCTCCTCACCTCTTCACCGCTCAAGCTCTGTCAGGTTGGATGGGGACAGACGCACATGTTCAGGTTCCTCCAGCAATATTTGATTGGGTTCAAGTCCAGGCTGTGGCTGATCCACTCAAAAACATTCCCAGCGCTGTGTATAAGCCACTCTTGCTGTGTGCTTAGGGTCACTGTCCTGTTGGAAGGTAAACCTTCTGCCCAGTCTGAGGTTCTGGAAGCTCTGGACTAGGTTTTTATTAAGACTATCTCTATATTTTCGTGCATTGAACTTTTCTTCTATTCTGATGAGTCCCTCAGTCCCTGCTACCAGCACACTTTACTTTTGGGATGTACTCTGCAGGTGATGAGCAGAGCTGGTTCCCTTCAAACATGATGCTTAGAATTGAGGTTCATCAGACCAGAGAATCTTGTTTCTCAGAGTCTGAGGGACCTTTAGGTAATTTTTTGTATACTCCATGTGTGTATTCTTTTGCCTTCACTGAGGAGAGTAATGAGTTTGGCCACACTGCCATAAAGCCCAGATCGGTGGGGTGTTGCAGTGATGTTTGTCCTTTTGTACATTTCTCCTATCTGCACATATGATCATGGAGCTCAACTAGAGTGACCATCAGGTTCTTCGTCACCACTCTAACCAAAGCCCTTCTCCATCAATTGTTCAGTTTGGCCAGGAGACCAGCTCTAAGAAGAATCCTGGTTGTTCTTGGTCAAACTTCTTCCTTTAAGGGTAACAGAACGACATGCTTCTGTGACCCTTCAATGAAGCAGAATTTTTCCCCAAAGGTGTTGCCTGACGCAAACCTGTTTCTGAGCTCTACAGACAGTTATTTTGAACCCAGGGCTTGGCTTTTGCTCTGATATGCATTATCAGCTGTTGGACCTTTTATTAAGACGTGTGTGCCTTTCCAAATCATACCCATTCAATTGAATTTGCCACAGGTTACCTTCACTCAAAGTCCAGTAACACCTACAAGCAATATGAATGCTCCTGAGCTAAATTCCAACTGTCTCAGATAAGGGTATGGGCAGAGGCGTCATGCCCAGATGCCCCCTCAGATTTTTGAGCCAAGTGGATTTTGAAAGCAGCTTCCAAAATACAAAAAAATAGCCGAATAATATTTGTTATATTTGATGCAATCACGTTGTGTCGTTCATGATTAGAACGTCCAGTGCGTCATATCACCAGCTGCTAAATTCAGATCTGCATTCGCTGGCTGGCGCTGAGCCAGAGACAGATGTGTTTATACATCTCTGAACATTATAACCAATCACACACAATTCCGTTGAGCTCAATGAATTGAATGCAATGACCAATCAGAGACGTTCAGATGAGTCAGATGAGTTCAGGGCGCACGCTCGCTGACTGAATTCACTGGCGAATTCTCTCATCAGAAACAACTAAGTGCAGAAGTAAGATATCATTTCACTTTTTCTCTGAACATGGCCGTGGGGACGAGCAGTTGTGTAGCGCTTGGAATTCTATATAATTAAATAAAAAACAACTATTGCCACATTAATGGCTAAGGGAGGTGTAATTGTTCAAATAACATATTGTTTGATTTTAAAATATAAAGAAAGCGTAACCCTAAAGTGTTTTTCAAGTAATATTTCTGTAAAGGCTAGGGAGATAAAATGGACATTTCCATAGGATGACCCTAAAAGAGCATTAGGCTAATTTGCCCGTTATAGATTAACTAACATAAAGGTGCAAAATGCATTTGCTTACAGTTTAGTTACTGGGAATATTTCAAATAGCCTAAAAAAGTAAAAATTATGTAAGACATTAGCCTACTGGTGTGTCAACCGCCCCCTCTCACACACACACACACCCACCCACACACACACACCCACACCCACGCACACACCTCCTGCGCCCCCTCAAAAATAATAACTGCATGACGACCCTGGGTCTGAGTACTTATGCAATTGAATAATTACATTTTTTTCTTTTAACTAAATTTGCAATTAGTTTTTTTGCTTTGACATTATGGTTTATAGTGTGCAGATTTATGTGGGGAAAAAGGTAATTTACAGCAGTTTAACAGAAGGCAGCAACATAACAAAATGTGAAAGAAATTAATGAATACTTTCACAAGGCACTGTATATAACAGGAATTCCCTTTCAATGAAACTCCGTTGCATCACAGTTTTTAAGAGTTTTTTAAGAGGAACGTTTTGCGTGATAAGTCTTGAAGCACATGTGTAATCAATCCAAGGTGTAATTGGGACGTCAGGACGGGTGACGTCACGAACCAGGAAGCTATAAAGCCTGCCCAAACGAAGCCGTCACTAGCTTTGTGTGTCTTCACAAGCGCTCTGTGTGAATCTGTCTGTCTTATTTGGTGTTGTCTGTCTTACATTAGAAAGAAAGATAGTTATGGCGAGCAAGCAACAGCAAGCATTTGAGATGTGTGTTCGTCCCTGCCCGTGTTATTTAACGGGTGGGGATACACACATTCTCTTTGTTGCTTGTTTGGGAGAAGAGCACGCACAGGCAGTGCTCGAGACCGCTGGCTGTGAACACTGCGATGTTCTTCCCTTACGGACGCTTCGATCCCGCCTGGCGTTCTTTCGCGAGGACGCTCAGGCTCGCGTTCCCCAGTTCCTGGGGTTCGCAAAGGGATCTGTCAGCGGAGGTAGAGACGGGCACCGCATTATCTCTGCCTTCACCTGACAGATTCAGTGCCTCGTCTCGGGGTTGGGAAGCACGCGCTGCGGTTTCTTCCGCCCCGATCGAGGCACACACACACACTGCAGCTATCTGATTCTGAGGAATTAGATGTTGTAAGTGCCAATGCAAGAGGTACTGGACTCGCCACCTCAGTCTCGTGCTTATGAGGAGCTGGTTGAGGTTGTGACATGAGCGGTTGAGAGATAAAGTATTGATTTGCCAGCAGAGAGGGAGGACGTTCGTTCAAAAGGCAAACTTGACGAACACTTCTCGCGCACAACCTCAACACACCGAGATGTCGAGATCATGGGAGAAACTGGTTTCCTATAGAGTCAATAGTACACAAACATCACACTTCCTCTATAATAAATAAAGATACACGGTTACGGAGAGATGGCGAAGGTGGAAGAGACGTTCGCGAGCTATATGTGTTTGTCATGAAGACATAAGTGTAAACTTAATGTCCGCCAGTTTTTATTTACACCGATGAACAAAGGCAGATGCACATCTGAATGGAAAACAAGCATGTTAAGTGAACAATGAACGCAATTCTCCAAAACACAGAAAACAAAAGCGGGTTTCAATGTTTTTTCCTTGACAAACATGACATTTAATTTGCACCTTTTGTGTGTCATAATCACAAAAACCGCTCAAGGATACAGAGTTTTTGTAAATCAGGACAAACTTAGTGAGGAGAGATAGTGACTATTGCATCCAGATATCGACAAACAAGACAGGATAGTCACGACAAGGTGGAAAAACATGGTTTCGTAAGAAACAAGTATGTACAAATGTTGCAAACGGATGCAAAATAGACACATGGGCGTCCAATTTATGGAAAATGGCTTGGAAAACATATTTGTCTTGAAGGCATATGCACACCATATGCTGATGGCCGTTTCTAATTATACTTCAGGACATGCGAGTGCTTCTGTGAATCTTATTTTTCCACTCTTAGTAATTAAGTGGTTATTCAGCAGACAATTATATCCAACAGCCACGTGTAGTATACTTTTAGGCACTTATTGACAAATGACGACTGACAAATTAGCTCAAGAGCAAAATAATGATAGCTTATGGATTTCTCATTGCAGACCATGAATCTTGATTACAACATATGAGATTTAACCCCTACACCACACCACCAAAAGCACAAAGCATTAAAGCAAATACACTCAAAGCAAAAATTGGACCAGAACATTTCCCCTTCATAGAAATCTATTTTGAGACACCTATTTGAATAACCAGCTGCTTATTTCAGCCAAACTCGTAATGTTTCTCAGGTAGATGTATGTGAGAAAACAGTCAATTGTGCAGCTTGTGCTTTATTGTTCAGCTGTTAGGACAAAAACACAACAGAAACCGAACAAAGACTATAATATGAGTAATGCAGCAATTCTGTGTTGTTTTTGTATTATTTATCTACTTCTGTATGTAAATGTTTCATTAGTTCTTTTTAATTATTTTAGCGTAATTTTGTTGTGATTTGTATGAATTTTACAAAAAAAAATCGTATTTCTTTTTCAATTTTTATTTTGTTTCAGTTAGTAATTTTAGCACTTTGATTATCTAAGATTTATATTTTATTTGAATTAACAAAAATGCTCTTTAAATATTTTTGTTAATGATAACAACACGGTTGTGTAGTCTGACAGTGCTAGAGAGACCTTTGTTCTTTCATCAAATAGATATAAAAGATAATATCTGCACTATTTCTAGATCACTACTTAAATGTATGTGTTATGTATTGCCGATGTCAGCTCGTGCTGCTGTTATTCATCTAAAGGAAATGTTGAATTTTTCGATTTGAAATGGTTGCACAAAATGTTATGCTCATAATATACTGAACAGTGATGCATGTAAAATAGGAGCATTTTCACTTAAACTTATTTCATTTATTTTGCCGAGGCATCTTTTTCTATTTTCGTTATTTTTTTCAACTATTTATATTTTATTTTAGCTTTATTTCAAATTAACACAAATCTTTAATAAATTCAGTTAATTTTAGCAACACCGCTCTGGTAGTCTGACAATCCAAATCTCCCAAAAAGAGATTTCAGTTAAACAATGCATAAAAATAAATACTGAATTAGCACATTTCTCCGTAGGTCCCTCTCATCTGTGAAACCAAGCCCATGACTAACCAGGGTTTGCCAAACTGTCAGCAGAACAATGGTAGTTTCCAGCCCCCGCCACCAGGGGTCAAACCTGAGCACATCCCTCCAGATGTGGCCCGTCTCATGCAGCTGGAGGAAGGGGTCCGTCCGCCGCCTTCCAATCGTAAAATGCCACCTGTACCACCGCGGCACCTGAAACACAGAGACAAGGACCATTGTGCCATCGACATGAACGGTCTGGAGACTAACGTATAGCGACCATTGAAATTGCAGACTGAAATCTATTGGACAAAACTAATCCACTTGCATGAGAACAGACGACGGGACATGTATTATTTCCTTTCCGTTTTCTCTAACAGGCAACACATGGTCTGACCCTGCACATATGGGCCACTGCCCCAGTAATGCCAATGTGGCAGCACATCCCAGTTGACCCATTCAGTGCATTAGATAATAACAGGATGGGATGAGAAACCAGGTCAAGGTCCACAACACCAAGCCAGCCTGTTTCAAGGGTCATAGCGCGATACATTCAAGGGCTTGAGAGCGAAAAATGTCCTGTAGCGTAATGCAAGACTGTCAAAAAGCATGAGTGAACTGTAAAAACAACATAGCTATGTACTCTAATGTGTTTTTTTTTATTTCTCAAGTTTATATATGATTTTATATCTTATGTCTTGTCTTTTTAAGCAGGCCATGTCAAAAATATTGTATAGAGCATGTGTGTGGAGATCAACGTTGACTGTGATATTGAATGTTTTATTCTCCTGTCCCCGTTCTGATAAACCCGTTCTCATAAAACCATTCAAGATAAGAGGTGCTCGCCTGAAAAACTGGATACATTAATCTTTGTGTAAAGAATAATTTCCCCAAAAATAAAATATTTTCAGGCCATCCAAGATGTAGACAAGTTTGTTTCTTCATCAGATTTATAGAAATGTAGCATTACATCACTTGATCACCAATGGATCCTCTGAAGTGAATGGGTGCCGTCAGAATAAGAGTCCAAACAGCTGATAAAAACATCACAATAATCCACTCCAGTCCATCTTGTGAAGCCAAAAGTTGCATGTTTGTAAGAAATAAATCAACGGTTTTAAGTTCAATCCATTGCTTCTGTTCAAAATAATTACATAAATCCATAATTCATTATAATGCTTTTTCTAATGAAAAAGGGCATACCCTGTTGTTCTCTCACATCAAAATCCATCAACATATTTGTTTAGAACTGTTTTTGCTTGTAAACAGTGTTTGATCTGTGCATATTTCTCTTCTGATAGAAGACCACTTTTTTCACTAAAGAATCAATATTATGGATTCATAGAGGACTTGTATTTCAGACCGGGAGCAGCATTTTGAAGCTAAAAAAGTCTTGTCTTACAAACACAGAGCTATTCGCTTTACACGATGTTAACTGATGGACTGGAGTGGTGTGGATTAGTGTGATGTTTTTATCAGCTGTTTGGACTCTCATTCTGACGGCACCCATTCACTGCAGAGGATCCACTGCTGAGCAAGTGATGCTGAGTGCTTCAAAACTATTTTCAGATATGCAAACTGAACAAATGAGTATATAATTGGACTCATTTTTCGTTTTTCACTAGATGTTGGCAATCTGGCCCAAATACATAATGGTCTTTCGCACCACGTAATTCTGGGAACTCAGTTCTAGGAAATAGCTAGCAGGGTCGTTATTAGAAAACCAATTTCTCCCTCGTGAATTTTTCCTGGTTGCGTTCACACTGGCAGCAGGAACTCCGAAACGGCCGACAGCAATGTCTTTATTCGTTGCATTTACAAAAATTAACCGGTGAACGGAGGACTGTTTTTATTACTGTTTTTCACATTCGTGGAGTAAATATTTTACATGGCTTTTTAAAAATGGCAGGTAGCCATTGTTTTGTATGCATTTGGCCAATCAGCGTACACTTACATCACTGACAATTCCTATAGAACTGTTGTAGACCCTACTATGAAGTAGGAGCTAATTTACTTCCTCGACGCCCCGCTTGCGCCTTCTGGCCTGTTCGGCAACGCCTAGTTCCTGCGGTGCGAACACACCAAAAAGATCTAGGAAAAGGTTATTCCAGTGCAAAAGCCCCTATATATTCTATACATTTCTAGAACTGTACATTTTTACTGTGGTTGAGTCTGTATATTTACAAACAGAGGAATTTACATTTAAATAAGATCTTAATGGCATAAAAAAAGAAATGCAAAAGTGTATTGTTACTACTTCTGAGAAAATAATAAATTAGATGGGCAAAAACCGCACCATAAGCTAATACAAGCTATAGTACCCCTTGTGGAAATACTGAATATGGAACCTACACATTTCATAGTCCAGTGAAAAATCGTTTGTGCTCACTTGTGTTAAGTATATTTCAGGCTTCGCCCTGTGGTCAAACGTGTGGGTCGTGGTCTGTCGTGGTCTCTAATCTCTGCTGAAGCGCGGTCCACTCTCATTTGTGCTGATTACGAAGGCCCATCTCAGTAAAGCCGTGACACACAGGGCGGTTCATGGCCGGCTGCTGTCTGCTCTCAGAGCCGATTAAAGCGCTCAGCTGTACTCACAGCTTTTCTCATTGACATATATAGAGTGCTCCATGTGCTCTTTGTGATTAACTGAATTAGGCTGAAATCCCTCTCTCAGCATTTGACATTGATGCATAGGTACAGAATCTGTTCTCCGTGGATAAACGCATACAGGATTTCCATGCTTCAGTTCTGCTGCACCTATGTAGAGAAAAGACATATGGATATTTATGTCAGCAGTTTTATTGGAAACGTATAAATGGCGAAATTAAATAAGCTATGGAATTTTTTTTTTTTTATATTGTGATATCAAGTTTTTCATAAGGAAATAAATTACATAGTACATCACTCAACATGTCTTATATGCTGCATTTAATCATCCTTGTTTGAGATTGTTGGTGATACAATTGAAGTTTTGAATACTGATGTGGATGTGCATCACTAAAAGACGTGGTTTCTGCTTGAGTAGATACATGAGCTAAGAAACATTATTTACCTCTAGACCATGAAAATACTGAAGAAAATATATTTAAAATGACTTTTGCTCAGTTCATGTGGCATAAGCACAATATTTTTCTGCATTGAAGTTCCTACAAAGACAGTAAAAGCATGTTTAATTTAGTCACCAAATCCAATATTTTTGGCATTTGCTGTTTAGCGAGTGTTGTTTTTGGACCCTGGGTATGGAGCATTAAGGAACATGTGTGAACCAATAAATATCCCCAGTTCCTCAAATGATGTATGTATATAATTAATGATAGAGTTTATGGGACAATATTTTGTTAATACTGTGGAAAGTAATGCATCAATAAAGCATTTTATAAACAATATTTAGTTTCGTGATGAATTGGTCAATAATGCAGTGGATTCAATGTTTCTTTCATTTCAAATAATGTATCCTTGTTTAATAAACATGACTAATAAATGTGCGGTAATACCCAAACCTTATTTACACAATATGATGAGTTAGTAGCAGTATTCTCACAATTAGTACTGGAGATTTGAACAAACCACTTACCTCAAGCAAGCACATAATGACAAAAACAAGAACCATAGCTCAAATATGTGACCTGTTAAAGGAAAATTGCAGATCTGCTATGCTAAACACAACATATGATTATGCACAGATAGGATTGCAAAATAAATTTATTAAAAACAAAAAATTACTTCCCTTGTCAAAGGTTTTGTCCAAACAAACACAACATCTTGACAAGTAGCCTATTTATCTGTCACTTGTTTGCAACTAGCGAAATTCAGATGCTAATGCATCCAGAAAACATGCCAGTAAAAGAAAATATGACCTAGACTAAATTATACTGTATATATTATAGTATATATTTACAACACTTTGTTAATGAATGCTACAGCATACTGTAGTGTTAACTTTAGTGAACTAATAAATACTGTAGTGTAGCCTACTTTAGTGTTCACTACAGTAAACTGTAGTGTATTGTAGTATAATATAGGCTACCCTATAGTTGTAGAAAACTTAAAGTAGCATAATTTATTTATATTGCTATAGTTGTTATTACCACAGCAACTATAGAATTACCACAACAAATGAATTCAAGTACTTTTTTTATTCCTTGTTTTATTATTATTTTTAATGTCTATTTCACTTCCTTTTATGTAAAGCACTTTGAATTACCACTGTGTATGAAATGTGCTATATAAATAAACTTGCCTTGCCTTACTTTACTGTAGTTTGGTTAAAAAACAATATAGTATTTACTATTTACTATTATCAGTAAACCAGTTACCTCACCTGAATATGTTCATAAATTTGTGTTAGATGTCTATTTGTAAACACTACCATTTTTCACTTCAACCTAAAGAGGGGCTCTTCAGATGGAGACTTGAAGTGCATATAGCAAATTATTACAGGTTGGGATGAATCTTTTGATTCATATCGGAACTTCGGATCGATCGGGTTTGCCAATCATTTCGCGAATTGAAAGATTTGTGATATGCATTTCAAAGACACGATCTGAAATGATGGTTCCCGAATCATTATTCAGATTGGGACTTGGAGCAGGATAGTGAATCAGAACTTCGGAGCGGGTTCACGAATCTTTTGATTCATATCAGAACGGAGCAGGTTCGCGAACATTCTGATTCAGATCGGAACTTTTGAGTGTGTATCAACCATGGTTGTATTATGTAAAAGTGTAGTAGCCATGGTTTTGTTAGTGTATTGATTACCTTTTGTGTAACCATTTTATGCAAATTCCATGGTTAAACGATGTTTAGTGTAGCAAATCCATGGTTAATTTGTGGTTATCATGGTTCAACTATTATAAAACACATATACGGTTTAACTATTGTTAAATAATAATAGTAGTAGGCGGTAGACCTGATAGGTCTTTCAAGGTGAGCTGGGGAGAGGAGGTTTCCAAAGCATATCAGCTGCTCACTGGAGTTCTCCATGGATCAGTTCTTGGACCCCTCCTCTTCTCCATATACTCTACATCACGGGGTCCCATCACACAAGCACGTGGCTTCTCCGACCTCCTACCTACCATTACCATCTTTAATTTCAACCAGATGATCCAACGGTAGCTGCATGGATTTCAGACTGCCTGGCGGACAGACTGAGCTTTTCTTGTCTTTCCTGCCACTCCAACTCTACAGCATGATTTCACCATCCAGTTAGGTTCTTCTACAATTACCCCATGAAGTTCGGTCAGAAATCTTGGTGTGATCTTCGATGACCAGCTGACTTTCAAAGACCACATTGCAAAAATTGCTTGCAAGTTTGCATTGCACAACATCAGAAAGATCAGGCCCTTCCTAACGAGGAACTTCTTGTCCAGGCCCTTGTCATTTCTAGACTGGACTACTGCAATGCTCTTCTGGCTGAACTTCCATCAAACACAATCAAACCTCTACAAATGATTCAGAATGCAGCGGCACGACTGGTCTTCAGCGAACCCAAAAGAGCACATGTTACACCTCTCTTTATCTCCTTGCACTGGCTACTGGTTACAGCTCGCATCAAGTTCAAGACATTGAACAAATTTGAATAAAATTAAAACTAAAAGACTTTCATGATTATATTACTCCAATTTTACAGTCTCTGCACTGGCTACCAATTCAGTTTCGTATCAGTTACAAAATATTATTACTTGCCTATAAGGCCCTAAATGATTTAGCTCCTGCGTACCTAACTAATCTATTATCACCCTACAATCCAACCCGCTCCCTGAGGTCACAAAACTCTGGACTCTTGGTAGTACCTAGGATAGCAAAGTCCACTAAAGGAGGTAGAACTTTTTCGTATTTGGCTCCTAAACTCTGGAATATCCTTCCTGATAACGTTCGGGGTTCAGACACACTCTCTCTGTTTAAATCTAGATTAAAGACACATCTCTTTAGCCAAGCATTCATATAATGCATCTCACAATCTTGTACTGCCAGTCTATCTGAACAAATGCACATTATTATGCTTTAGCTTGGGTTATACTGATAATTTCATCCAGGGTTATTCCTGGATGGAACAACTGCTACGCTAATTGTCTTTATTTGTTTCTCTGTTTCTGGATTAACATCCCGTGGTAGCTAGGAATTACACAAACTTCATTCTGGATCCAACCCTTAAACGATTGAGATGACCGAACACCTGAGAAGAGACGATGACAACCCCTCAGAGAACCTCAGAGGAAGCCAACCATCAGCGATTATACTGACTTAACCAAAGTCTGCCATAAATGGTGGATCAGCACCTAGAGACAACCTCTACAGCCCTGAACGTCAGTGGAGTCTAGGACACATAGATGAGCCCCAGAGACAGATCTCCAGTGAGGACCTCGTCACCTAGACATCCATCGGGGAAAGACCCCTGGAACCAGTGGACCACTTACACTCTGACTTTGCTGCAGTTGGAACAAACTACTGGTTCGTCTAGCCGGAGGGGAACTGCCCCCCCGACTGAGCCTGGTTTCTCCCAAGGTTTTTTCTCCATTCTGTCACCGATGGAGTTTTGGTTCCTTGCCGCTGTCGCCTCTGGCTTGCTTAGTTGGGGACACTTCATTTCCAGCAAAATCATCGACTTGATTGCACAGATATTATTTAAACTGAACTGAGCTGGACAATGCCATTACTAAATTCAATAATGAAATGTATTCAGCTGATAATTGAGTGTTAAATCCTGTCATTTTACATTATTGACACAATTTGCCTATGTTGATATTGTGCAGTGCTTTGTTACAATTTGTAATGTTAAAAGCGCTATATAAATAAAGGTGACTTGACTTGACTTTCAAATAACATGAGCCAATATTTTATTCATAACAAAACATAGAAGCCATGCTGTTGTAATATCTGCAGTGTGTGGTTTTGCATTGTCCTGCTGAAATAGACGTCGTCTGGAGGGCAGCATGTGTTGCTCTAAAACCTTTCTATACCTTTCAGAATTCATAGTGCCATCCAAAACATGCAAGCTTCCCATACCATATGCACTTATGCACCCCCATACCATCAGATATGCTGGGTTTTGAACTGATCGCTGATGATATGGTGGAAGGTCTCCCTCCTCTTTAGCCCTGAGGACACTGCATCTATGATTTCCAACAAGAATATCAAATTTGGACTCGTCTGACATCGAACACTTGACCACTTTGAAACAGTCCATTTTAAATGTGCCTTGGCCAACAGGACACGATGGCGCTTACGGGCCATGTTCACATGTGGCTTCCTTTTTGCATGATAGAGCTTTAGTTGGCATCTGAAGCTGGCACGGTGGATTGTGTTTACCGACAGTGGTTTCTGAAAGTATTCCTGGGCCCATTTAGTAATGTCAATGACAGAATAATGCCGATGAGTGATGCAGTGTCCCAAACAGAGGGCCGAGAATTTTTTTTCGATAAAATCACCTGATGAATAATGCTGAAGAAAAGCCTGGATATGTCTTAACACAATTAATAGTGTTCAAATCTTCCTGTACATGACAATAAGAAAAATGATCAATTATCAGACTCAAAAGGCTGTCAAACTGCCAGTTCATCTAAGTGACAATTCTATCATTATTTTTTACTTTCACTCATCGTTCCCGTTTTCCAGTGAGTACAAAAAAAGGAGAATTTTGGAAGAATCTTGCAGGTGCAGGTCTTCTCTACATAATGACCAAAAAGTTTTTGATTTGAATAAAATTGGTGTAACCTGACAAAAAGTTCAACCGGAATTTGAATTGAAATGACATAAAGTGGAATTTTCATTTAATTGTAAGAAATGCCAATTGAGGGTGTTTTTCCAACCCTTCAACTTATAAATGTCTTTAAGGCCTACAAAATATTCAAATGTCAAGATTTTTTGAACTTCTTTGCAAATTACAAAACACAAATTGTGAAATTGAGATGTTATGTGCATGCATATTACATGTTCGCATAGTGTTTCTTTACAAATTGACATTGACAACTACTGGTACATGCATTGCCAGCATTTTAAGTTATTTTTGTGGATCCGTGTGAACAGGGATAATTTGCCAACATTGTCTGGATGCTGGCAAAAGTTTGGAATGGAACAACATTTCCATTTTTAGCACATTGTAAGATGTAAGAGCATTTCTACTTAAATTCACAAAAATATTATGACTTCAAATGAAAGCTTTTCCTTTCAGAAAGAAAATACCTAGAGCCTTTTCTCTGGAGAAAGAAATTATAATTTCATAGCACACAACAGTTTACTCTTGTAAACACAATGAGCAATGAACAATGACTGAGCAAACACCATAAAAACAAAAAATAAAAGACAACCTTTACAATTTTCCAGCATCCTGCACCAGATATGAATGTATATGACTTTGGTTTTCTTACAATTGCATCTTATTCCAATATAAAGCCAATTTTTTTTAAACGAGTAGACCGAAATTAGTAGTAGCACAATTAGTATTTTCCGTTCTCATGTCTAAATATATATATATTCCAATGCACTCAGATATAATCAAACACTGCGTTTACAATAATAACTTTCTGTCAGCAGCAACAATGCATTTTTAATCTCAAACTGGTTGTCATTTTTTTGTTTATTTTTGAGTGAGGGAAAGTTCAGGGCATGATTTTATACTGGGGTTTTTTCTATCCGTGACTCATGAATGTTTCGGTTCCTTTTCTTCATACGGTAACTCCTCCTCTTCCTCATCCACCTGCTCTCCGGCTTGGCCTCGGTTGGGAGAGATGTTACCGTGGCCAATGTCCAACACCTGAAGCTTGGACAGGTGAGAAAAAGACTCTTCGGACACCGAATGAACTGAGAGACGATTAAATCTGAGGGAGAAAGAGAATGAGAGGCGGAAAAAGAGTTAATGCAAAGGAAGCATCACGTCAAGGCCGATTTAAAAGCAACTTATCAGAAACATCACAAGTGAAACCTGCAAATCAAATGCAATTAGGAAGACATTTTCAGGCATGCGGTCTCGTTACGTTTTAAGCGGCGAGTGGAGCGATTTCTCGGAAAAGATGAGTGGCTTCATCCTGAAACGTCATATGTTCTCCAATCAAACAGGAGATCAGTGAGGATGAGAAGTACTCAAGCCTGTACTGTTATAAATAGACTAGCTAAATTGCCAAAAAGTTACACTGACATGGGTTGTAATGGTTCAGGCACGTCCATTAAGAAAAGTCCATCGAGTTCATGTCCGTCCATTGAGACTGAGCACAGAGTGTTTTATTGACGCACATGAATCCATCTTTTTCATTGATAGAGACTGTAGAGAGCGGAGGACACGATATGCGAGAGGAATCCGCCTCTCCCACAGGAACATTATGTTTGGAATCAAATGTCGCATTTATACATTTTCATTATGTTCACTTCTGGTAATGATTATGTGTTCTTCACAAACTATGGACAAACTATTCCTGTTATATTGCTCCTGGAAAGCAGTATTGCTTTGTTAATTATTTTCTTTCTTGAATATTATTATAAAATTCCAGAAATGTTACTGAATAAAGAACAATGTAGGTCTATACTGGTTCAAATGTTTTACTGTTATTTATTTATTAATGTTTTCCAGGACATTATCCAATAATTGTATGGACATTTCTAGTAACTCTAAAACAATGCACTGAAATGATCATATTAATGCAGTATATTGTGCCCTGTTTTACAGATTTTGTACAGTGTACATTGGTGTAACATTAAAGTCTTTATTGTAAATGAAAATATTGTCATTTCAATCACTTTGTCTCAATAAAGCTATTTTCATGAAGAAAGTGACAAAGTTGAAAGAACAAAAAAATCTGGTCATGTTTTCTTTTCTCAGTAAAACTGTTTTATAATAATAATAATAATTGTTCTTATTTGTAAGATTACCTTGAATGTTGTGAAATATATAAATAAAATTGTATAATAATAGTAAATTACTTTAAAATATAAATTACTAATTTTCCAGTCATTCTACATAAGAATCCATCTTCGAAATGCTTCGAAACCATTGTAATACATAACACATAGTTCAGTACTATTCAAAATTATACAACCATACTAGGGTGGCTTTATTTCAAGTATGAATTATTATTTTAGTG
The DNA here is from genome assembly GCA_027422435.1 of Schizopygopsis pylzovi. NCBI lineage: Eukaryota > Metazoa > Chordata > Actinopteri > Cypriniformes > Cyprinidae > Schizopygopsis > Schizopygopsis pylzovi. Next base: position 59,607,370 of record CM049816.1, read on the forward strand.
ATAAATGTTTTCTTCATTGTAAATATTGAGAGTAAGATTCTATTTGTAAGTGTGTTTTTCATTATGATTTTTATTGCACCATATACTGGTGTCTGAAATATACATATTGTTAATATTATTTTATTATGTGCTAGACAGAATGTATTGTTCTGACATAGTAACCTATTGGCTGAAAAGTTGTCAAATATTACAAAGAGTGTTTATCTTTTTACTATGCATACACTTACCGGTCACTTTATTAGGTACACCTGTTCAATTGCTTGGTATCACAAATTGCTAATCAGCCAATCACATGGCAGCAACTCAATGCATTTAGGCATCTAGATGTGGTGAAGACGACTTGTTGAAGGTCAAACCGAGCATCAGAACGGGGAAGAAAGGGATTTAAGAGACTTTGAACGTGGAATGGTTGTTGGTGCCAGACGGCTGGTCTGAGTATTTCAAAAACTGCTGATCTACTGGGATTTTCACACACAACCATCTCTAGTGTTTACAGAGAATGGTCTGAAAAAGAGAAAATATCCAGCGAGCGGCAGTTGTGTGGACGAAAATGCCTTGTTGATGTCAGAGGTCAGAGGAGAATGGACAGACTGGTTAGAGATGATAGAAAGGCAACAGTAACTCAAATAACCACTCGTTACAACCAAGGTATGCAGAATACCATCTCTGAACACACAACACGTCGAACCCTGAAGCAGATGGGCTCCAGCAGCAGAAGACCACACCGGGTGCCGCTCCTGTCAGATAAGAACAGCACACGGAGGATACAATTCACACAGGATCACCAAAATTGGACAATAGAAGATTGTAAAAACGTTGCCTGGTCTGATGAGTCTCGATTTCTGCTGCATTCAGATGTAGGGTCAGAATTTGGCGTAAAGAACATGAAAGCATGGATCATCCTGCCTTGTCTCAACAGTTCAGGCTGCTGGTGGTGGTGTAATGGTGTGGGGGATATTTTCTTGGCACACTTTGGGCCCTTTAGTACCAATTGAGCATTGTTTAAACGCCACAGCCTACCTGAGTATTGTTGCTGACCATGTCCATCCCTTTATGACTACAGTGTACCATCTTCTGATGTACTTCCAGCAGGATAATGCACCATGTCACAAAGCTCAGATCATCTCAGACTGGTTTCTTGAACATGACAATGAGTTCACTTTACTCAAATGACCTCCACAGTCACCAGATCTCAATCCAATAGAGCACCTTTGGGATGTGGTGGAACGAGAGATTCACATCATGGATGTGCAGACGACAAATCTGCAGCAACTGTGTGATGATATCATGTCAATATGGATCAAATTCTCTGAGGAATGTTTCTAACACCTTGTTGAATCTATGCCACGAAGAATTAAAGCAGTTCTGAAGACAAAAGTGGGTCCAACTCGTTACTAGCAAGGTGTACCTAATAAAGTGTCCAGTGAGTGTATATTATATTAAATCATTTTGCATTTAACCCCCAAATAACTACCATATAGAAAGTATTTTTTTTCATCTGCAGTGGCACCTGTTGGTTTTGAAAACATGAAACCAGCACTTAAACTGGTCAAATTCTGTTTCACATGTTTCTGAAACTGATAATCAGGTCAAGATGAGAACTATTTTGTCCTTTCTTTCATTCGCTCCACATGCTCTCAGTCTCTGTTTACAGTCTGAACACTGTTACTGTATGATTTTATGGGAAATGTTCTCGACTCACATTATTGTGGCAGTAAGTGCAGCTGTGGAAGCTTCAAATTTGAGTTTATTACAGCAGAGTAGATCAAGCCGATTTAGAAAGAAACACACAATAAAACCCAGATCTGAGCACACAAATGATCTGATTGCTCAGTGAATGTTTATATGTACAACAAAATGCTGATAGCCATTAAAATGAGCTCATTATAAATCCAACATGCAAGAAAATCATGTTTACATGAGAGTTTGAACTCATCTGGTTTTTATCAAGTTTTGACACCAAAACATAAACATTCAGAGTCTTCATGTGCCAGGTTTTGCTAAAACAGGTTTTGCTAAAACAGTTTATTTACCTAAAAGATGCAAAAGACATGTGAGTGAAAAGACAACAAGGAAAGGATCAGCGAGTCACCTGAGGAAGATGCCTTTAATGTTGGGTGTGTTGAGGAAGGCCGAGGCAGAAACGGAGCTGATTCTGTTGTTCTGCAGGTGAAGGAACTCAAGAGACTCGGGCAGGTCAGGAGGAACGTGTGACAACATGTTACCGGAGAGATCCAGTGTCTGAAACACACATAAAACAAGTTCAAGCCTCCTCTTTCTCCATATATCAAGGTTAGATTCGGCCAAGCCTTTGAAATGGAAATTGGACTTAGCGGTTGAGCAGAATCTTTCCTTGGCTGGAAGCAGCTCTTAGGAAATCATGCAGTGAGAGAGACTGCTTCTTTTTATATCTTATCTGTTTTCCTCATGTAAGAGCAGAGGGTCTGCTTTTCTCATTCAGCTGATAACAGAAAACAAGCTCTTTCTGAGATTACTTACTCCACAGGCAATACAATAAAAAATAAAATAGAATAGAATATAAAATAAACATTTTATGAGGTTCACATATGACATTAATCAAGATTACTTAAGGCATAAAAAAGTGACAAACTTTACCCCATTTTTCTATATTTTTATATGAATTATCTATTTATGAAGAGTCCTCTCTTCCTTTCCAGCTGATAACAGAAAAACAAGCTTACCTATAGGCAAAATAAAATAAAATATATATATATATAAACTATAAAAATAGGAAATATATTTTTTTAAAGACATGAAAACCTACAAAGAATTATATAAAATAATATGAAACAAAATATTACAAAAACAAAAATTATTTATTTTCAGGAGGTCCACTTATAACATTAGTCAAGGTTACTTGCAAAAAAACAGCTGCAATCTAGTTGATCACTTGACAAACTTTACCCCATTTTTATATGTATTTATTTATTAAGAGCATAGAGTCTGCTCTTCTTATCCAGCTGATAATAAAAAAAAAAAATAAGAAAAAAACCACAGGCAAAACATAAAATAAAACATAAAATGATGTGGAAACAAAGTAAAAAATAATTATTTTTCATGAGGTCTATTTATAATGCACAAAAATCTTGTAATCTAGCTGATCACTTATTAAACCCCATTTTTTCTTTACATTTATTATTCATAAGCCCAGCAGTCTGTCAGCATTGATCATGTTTCATATTGCCGCCAGCCATATCACTCTGCAGCCCAAGACCGGTTGCCCACTGAAGCTAAGCAGGGTTGAGCTGGTCAGTACCTGGATGGGAGACCTCCTGAGAAAACTCGGTTGCTGTTGGAAGAGGTGTTAGTGAGACCAGCAGGGGGTGCTCATCCTGTGGTCTGTGTGGGTCCTAACACCCCAGTATAGTGATGGGGACACTATACTGTAAAAAGCACAGTCCTTCGGATGAGATGATAAACCGAGGTCCTGACTCTCTCTAGTCATTAAAAATCCCATGGCACTTCTTGTAAAGAGTAGTAATGTAACACCGGTGTCCTGGCCGAATGCCCTCCACTGGCCCTTGTCAATCATGGCCTCCTAATAATCCCCATCCACTTGATTGGCTCTGACTCCCTCTCCTCTCCACCTGTAGCTGGTGTGTGGTGAACGCACTGGCACCGTTGTCCTGTGGCAGCCATCACATCATCCAAGTAGATGCTACACACTGGTGGTGGTTGAGGAGAGACATGATTGTAAAGCGCTTTGGGTGTACAGCAAAACACTATAAAGCATTATATAAATGCCATTGTTCATTCATGTTTCATAATAATTGGAGTATTTTTTTTTTTTTTTACAGTAATAACACCACAAGCCCATGCATAAGAAGAATAGGCTATACAAGGGAAATCTTGGCCTAATGGTTAGAGAGTCGAACTCATAATCAAAAGGTTGCAAGTTCGTGTCTCGGGCCGGCAGGAATTGTAGTTGGGGGGGAGTAAATGTACAGCACTCTCTCCAACTGCTCCCCGGGTACCGCAGCATAAATGGCTGCCCACTGCTCTGGGTGTGTGTTCACTGCTGTGTGTGTGTGTACGAATTCCGAGTATGGGTCACCATACTTGTCTGTATGTCACTTCACTTCACACTTTTTTCATTCATATATGGTTGCCACATTTTGTTCAAATTATTAAAGTACAATTATACAATTTCTTGAGTAACTGATGATCTCTCACCGTGAGCGCGCTCAGCTCCTGCCAGGCTCCCTGGTAGATGGAGTTCAGCTTCAGCTGGTTGTTGGTCAGGTAGAGCTCCCTCAGCAAACTCATTCCCTTCAGAGCTCCTTCCGGTATCTCGGCCATCTGATTGTCCTTCACCTTCAAAACCTGGAGGCTCTTGGGAAGACCCAACGGCAGCGTCTGCAGCTTGTTTCCCGACAGATCCAGAGTCTCCAGGATGCGGAGCTTCCTGAAGGCTTCTCTGTGGACCTTGGCGCTGGTGATGCGGTTGTAGCTGAGGTTGAGCTCCGTCAGGGTGTAGAGCGTGATCAGATCGTTGCGTCCTATCTCGTTGATGAGGTTGTGGAGCAGCATGAGGGTCTTGGCGCGGCGAGGAAGGCCTCGGGGAACCCGCTCCAGAAGGTTGTTGTACATGTGGACAGTGTGGAGACGTTTGAGACCCTGGAAGGCGGCCGGGTGGATGGAGCGGGAGCGGAGGTGGTTGTTGTGAAGAAGCAGGTACTCCAGGTTTCGGATAGACGTCAATGCGTTCGCTGTGATGCTTTGGATTGAATTCTTCTCCAAGTGAAGCAGGATAAGATTTCGAGGAAGCCCGAGAGGAACCATGGTCAGGTTGTTATTGGACAAATCCAGATATTCCAGACTGTTCAAGTGACTGATGAGAGAAGGCAGGAGAGTTTATCAGTTACAGTTCAGGTAGGTGTTTCACAAGAAGGTTAGGAAGGAGAGAGCTGTGCAGAAGAAAGAGTGCAAGGTAAATTGTGTTTCTTGGATTGTTCAGTCATGCTGACCTGAAGGTCTCGTTGTCCATGCCGTCGTTACTCAGGAAGTTGTTTTGCAGGTAAAGTTCTCGAAGATGGAACAAATTATCGAATGCACTCACGGGAATCTTTTCCAGCTTGTTGTTCTGCATAGACAAAAAAAATATAATAATCATAACAACTGCATTTGAGGTGCATTGAGGCAATAATGCCATTATGTATCTTATATTTGCTTTTTGTTTTGATGTCCTGCTGCATTTCTCTTTATGTCGGAAGGAGGTTTTAGTTGGTTTGTTCACCCAAATTAGCAATTTACATCAGAACGTATATTGTCAAGCCAATGACATTTGCCATTATTGACAATCTTGTTTGATTCAAATATGGCGGATCAACACTTGCAATGCATCAATGTTGACATTTTGAAGAATATCTCAAATTGAAAAGAAAATGAAGAATTTGCATAAAAGTAAAAATAGAACATTTCAATAGATAATTACTTTTATGTCCTGGCTGATAACTAAAACATTGCTAATGCTTTAATTCTACAAGCAATAAAAAAATAAAATAAAAAAAGTAAACCAAAGTAAATTTTAACTGCAAGCTACTGTACAAGCAAACGTATCACTATAATCATTATCATCATTGTGAAACATGGATCTTTTAAAATCTGCTACATGAAAATTATAAAAAGTTTCTTATTAGTGTACTCCACCCATTATAAATGCTCCACCCAACACGTGTTATTAAAATGGTAAAACGTTGCCATAATATATATTTTTTCCTTTTAATTCAGTACTATGCATGAAGTTATGTAAGTTTTATGTACGTTTTTAAAGGTAGATATTGGCTCACACTTGATGGTGGTGACATTGTGAAAGCCTAGTCATGACAAACCACGCACGTCTGACATTAACGATAAGACAACCACATCATGACCCACCATATTTGAATAAAACAAAACTGTCAGTGATGAGCATGAATGAGATGTTAGATCTGAACAAGAAGATCATAGGGAGTCAGGAGGGGAACTTATCATTTTTTTTTCAAATTCATTTTTGGCTGCACTGCAATAATGACCTACTTCAGACTATTATCAAATATTGCATAAGGGGACGTGCTTGGGGGTATTAGGCAATTGAAAATATAACATTTTAATTTAACTCTGCAAATGTACAAAATGACATGAATAAATACTGGTTAATTTGGCTGAAAGAAAATTCAAAAGATCCAAGTCCTTAATTTACAGCCTGCATTCAGGTCATTCTAGCAGGTTGAACAACAGGAAACCATCTGGAATTAAACTCGAAAACAAAACAAAAAAGATGGTTTACTTGGCAGCCATATGTGCAATGCATCCAGACAGCTTTTTAGTTCATGCTGGACCAACGCAAAAGTCTCAAGCTCAAAAACTACTTGCCGAAGTCACATTTCAATAACATATTTCAATCAAAATTTCACATGAACATCTCATAAATGGTTTCTAATATATGCTAAAACAGCATTAAAAAGCTTATTTTAGGTTGGTCGCTTTCTATGGGATCTGATTTTACAGTAAAAAGATTTTTAACATTAAGGAAACATTCCATTTTATAATGTCAAATATTCTCTGAACGTTTTGAAACAAGTAGTAACATTGTAAAAAAGCATTAGATAAACATCCAACTAAAACGTATCAAGAATAAACATTTCATGAACAATGTTTAGATAACGTATTTGTGTAACATTTTGCTAACATTATTAGACTAGACAACTTCCCAGCTAACAAAGAAAATATGTTCTAAGAACGTTTTGCTAACATTTCATTAAGTTATAAAAACGTTATTTCTGAATGTTCAAAATATCCAGTTATTCATTTCTTTCTTTCTTTCTTTCTTTCCTTTAAGGCGCATGCAGACATCATGGGATTACTTTTTTTTTTATGTTTTAATTTTATTCTACTCTGAATGTCTTGTTCGCTGAACATCTAACTAAAATGTTTCAATCCTGAAAATGGCTAAACGTGTTTGCACGTTTGCAAAATGTTTTGTATTTTTTGCAACCTTTTGAGAAAAGATGAAATGCTGAACATTTGTCCATAACTTGAGAGAACCTTGCCAGAACAATGAGTAGTCAAGGATTCTGATTGGTGGAGAAGAATGAGGGGGCGGAGACACAATAACTATTCGATGTAAGAGCACAATCAGTTCTCATTCCAACAGCTGCTGCTCTTTTCAGTTCAAAACTCTCTGTTCCTCACACTAAACTATCTATAGCTTCAGGAGATTTGAAATATAGTACTTACAGGCCACTTCTATGGTGTTTTTTGTGATAAAATACCCAATTAGACCTTGTGCAATGCACATCTGTACGTCTTAGGAGAACAAAAGTGGTTTAAAATGACATGAGACTGAATACATGATGACTGAACTCCTTTTTTCACCATTTAATGAGCCTCGCAGTGGTCTTACCTTCAGGTGTAGGCGGTAGAGGGCGGTGGGCAGACCCTTAGGGACATAACGGAGGAAATTACTGGACATAATGAGGATCTCGAGGTTGTCTGATCCATTAAACATGTTCTCTGGCAGACCGGCATCTGTTAGCTTGTTGTTATGGAGATACACTGACCTGAAGCACAGCACACAGACTGTTAACACTGAGTCAAAGCAACACTCAAACCCTGTCGAGAGAGCGCTTCGGGCTTACTTCAGAGCCGGCTTCTGGCCGAACGTGTTGGGGTAGATTTTGGTGAGCTGGTTAGCAGCAAAATCAGTGCTGACCAAAGAGGGAGGGAGGTGTCTGGGAGCTGCTGTGAGCTGCAAACCAGTTTAGAGGACAATGTCAAAACAAGTCGGTCACTATGACAAAATGAACACTATGTAGTGGAATGGGTTATTTGTATGGATTGTTAACAAATAGATAAATAAATGGACATTTGGGTTTAAATGATTTCATTATGTGAGAAGAAAAGAGAGCTAAACTACAGTTTACAGTTGGCAAGATTTGTAAATGTTTTTAAAAGACATTACTTCTGCTCACAATAAAAATACAGCAAAAACAGTAATGTAATATATTGCAGTTTAAAATAGGGGTAATCTGAAATATATTTTAACATGTCATTTATTCCTGTGGTGCAAAGCTGAAATGTCAGCATCATTACTCCAGTCTTCAGTGACACACGATCCTTCAGAAATAATTCTATACTGAACAAAATGATAAACGCAACACTTTTGTTTTTGCCCCCATTTTTCATGAGCTGAACTCAAAGATCTTAGACTTTTTCTGTCTAAATCTGTGTTAGTGAGCACTTCTCCTTTGCTGAGATAATCCATCGTTATTTGAACGGATGTGGTGTCTCACTAAAACGAGCACCCGTGTACGTAAATGCCATGAGACCAGGTATTAATATTAAAAGTCACACAAAAAGGATATCAATGCAGTGTTAGGAGGTAAAATGTAGCAATACCTTGAAATACAGATTTCCCATGAGATTTTAATGATTTTATGTTTTTGTTTGCTTTTTTTTTGTATTTTCCATTTTTTTATGCACCCAGGCACCATAACGAAAAAGAACACACAATACTGCATTGAAAACCCTGGATCTCCATGGTCATGAAACTCTAACATACTTCAAGTGTATATATATATATATATATAATTTTTTATATAAAAGTTATGAAAGATTCCAATCAGAGCTCTAGGAAGACATGAACCAGAGCCTCTGAAAGAGCTGAAGTGTGTTGTGCCTCTAAGTGTGTGGCCAAGACCTCCAGAGAGATGAGGATGTCCAGAGATCCTTCTGAGCATAAGAGTGGGAAGTAAACAGATTGAAAAGAGAGATGATATGAGCAGAGAGGTGATAGAAGATATGCAACAAGCTGCTGAGCTGCAAGGTCACATTTATAGTGGTGCATCTGTCCTATTCGGCCATTAAATGATTTTCAGTAATGAGTCTTTGTGTTTCATATGGAGATTTAATTTCTGGTCACAGTACTTAAGATTCAGCTAGGCAAATCATCCAATGCATAATGCAATGCAGGTATAGGGTCACTACAGTAAAAAATAGGCTTCACAGTCAAAGTCATTATCACAAGACTGATGGACTGGAGCGTTGTGGATTACTTGTGGATTATTGAGATTTTTTATCAGCTGTTTGGACTCTCATTCTGACGGCACCCATTCACTGCAGAGGATCCATTGGTGAACAGGTGATGGAACGCTACATTTCTATAAATCTGTTCTGATGAAGAAACATCTACATCTTGGATGGCCTGAGGAGGAGTAAATCTTTGGCTGAACTAATCCTTTAATAGACTGGGATGGCAGTTTGTACAGAAAACAAAAAAAAACTGGTGAAAATATAGGCTTGGTCAAAATATGCACAAAAGTTAAAAAGTACAGATTATTTCCTGGATAATAAATGTACTTCTGCTCACAAACATGCTATTAAGAGCCTCGAACAAGACTGAATATCTTACATGTATTTTGAGCCACAAAGCTAGCAAACATTGCCAAATTTACTGACTCAGTGTTGCAAGAATGAATGTTACACGTCCAACACAATCAATGGCAAACATTCGCATCGGCCCGCATGCTTTCATTGGTGTCTTGCTCTTCCAGCAGGACGGTGAGATTATACTGGCCAGTGTCGGATAAAATCTCAGTAGGATCTCTTTCGCTTGCCGTTATCCTTTTTTAAGTCCATCAGCTACAAATCTGTCCAGTGCACCAGAGGAGGTCGCCGGGACCGCTTTAGCTCCCACCGCCTGGCACGCACAGCTGGGTGATTAACAGGGAAAGCTGGCACGGTACGTCCAGAGAGCATGTGTGTGCGTTAAAGCCTTGCCATCGCTGTTACCAGCTGGCATAAGAACAATCCACAGCACTGATGGAACGAGGGATTGAGGGGAGATGCTTGCGCCAAACAGGCTGCCAATAACAGAACACGACCGCCGGTCTCATGACCAACATAAACATCAAACTACAGTTCCCACCAGTCAGCGTTAAACAGACCTGGGAAAGGCTTCGGTCTTGGAAAACGACTGTTAGTGAGTCACTCTCAGGGGCCGTGACCCAAACCCCTGGCATTAAACGAAACTCTACATTTTAGAGGTTTTATTAGTAGACTCATTTAATTCTGTTTTTAGTTTGTTGTGAAAAGCGTGCACTTTGCCAACAAAGATTTTGTAATTAACTCATACCACAGTAAGCCTGATTACATGATAAATAGCAACACAGATTTTGTTTTTCATTCAAAATGTCCAGTTTTTTTAAATGGTTTGAAAACATGTTTTCTGGGTCATGTAAGCGTTAAAATTCCAATTGAAAATTTTGCAAACATTATTGGAATGTTACTTTTGAATGTTCTCTGAACATTCTAAAACAATTAGGAACATTCAAAAAGCATTAGACAAACGTCCAGATAGAACATTTCTGGAAAACGTTCATGTAGAAATTCCATTTAAACTTTGAGCAGGCATTCTAATAATGTTACTGGTAAAATGTTTGCTCATCATAACCAACGCTATTTGTTTACAATTTGGATACAAAAATACGTGTGGTTATCATTACATAATCATTAGCTCATTAACATATGACCGCCCGCATTTACATGTGAACAGCTATTCAGTCTATAAAATGATGAAGGAAGGGGTAAATTAGGCTGGAATGCGAGGTCAATGAGAAAGTCTTAAAGGTACAGTAGCAAAAACAACTCATTCTAAGCAGGGAAAAATTGTGATGGAAAACTAAATTACAACTGATTTGTGCAAACCTCTTCTTAAAATGATATATGTTAAGGAAGAAAATGTAGGATATGACCTCATTAAAACTTCACATCTGAGCCTGTGATCTGCATTCATGTTAGTGAATAAGGGGGGGGGGAGAGAGAGAGAGATGAGAGTTTGAAAAAAAAACATGGATGACTCACCTTATTATTTGCCAAGTATAAATAGCTCAGCCTTTCCAGAAGATGAAACCCTTCATCGTCAAGGCCTGCGCACACACACACACACACAACACTCACGTTATTGTCACTCATATACACGCATTTCATGTTGTATTTCAAGAATTATTAATGTTCATATAAGCTTTATATATGCAAACACACTCTACAATGCAAAAGTTTGGAAATGTTTTTAAGTCTCTTCTGCTCACCAAGGCTGCATTTAATTGATCAAAGATACAGTAAATATTATTACACTTTTTGTTGAAATTATACAATGTAATTTATTGCTGTGATGCGCAGCTGAATTTTCAGCATCATTACTCCAGTCTTCAGTGTCACACGATCCTTCAGAAATCATTATAATATGCTGATTTGCTGCTCAAGAATGAATTATCAATATTGAAAACAGTTGTGCTTCTTTGATGAACAAAGTTGAAAAGAACTTCACATTTTGAAACAGAAATCTTTTGTTACACTATACATGTCTTTACAGTCACTTTTGATTAATTTATTGCATCCTTGTGTCCATGTATAGAACAGCATGTGTGCTTGAACAGCTTGAGAGAGAGTAAATAATATCAGGAATTTCATTTTTGGCCACACTTATGCTTTAAAGAAAAGCAATCTGATGTTTCTGCCGATTTATTTCAATAAAAACCTTTCCACTTCAAACAGTCATGTTGACCACACATGCAGGAAAGAGTGCGATCCAAAGCCAGCAGCTCTTTCAGCACTCTTCCCTTCTGCATCTCTCGCTCTCACTCTCTCTCTCTCGCTCGCTCTCTCACTCTCACTCTCTCTGCTCTTTCAGCTCTCTTCCCTTCTGTATCTCTCTCTCTCGCTCTCACTCTCTCTCTCTCTCTCTCTCTCAGCACTATTCCCGTCTGCATCTCTCTCGCTCTCACTCTCACTCTCTTTCTGTCTCTCTCTCGCTCTCTCTCGCTCTCACTCTCACTCTCACTCTCTCTCTCTCTCGCTCTCGCTCTCACTCTCACTCTCACTCTCACTCGCTCTCGCTCTCTCGCTCGCTCTCACTCTCTTTCGCTCTCGCTCGCTCGCTCGCTCGCTCTCACTCTCACTCTTTCGCTCGCTCTCTCTCTCACTCTCTCTGCTCTTTCAGCTCTCTTCCCTTCTGCATCTCTCTCTCTCGCTCTCACTCTCTCTCGGCTCTCTTCCCGTCTGCATCTCTCTCTCTCTCTCTCGGCACTCTTCCCATCTGCATCTCTCTCTCTCTCTCTCTCTCGCTCTCACTCTCTTTCGCTCTCTCTCTCTCTCTCTCTCGCTCGCTCTCACTCTCACTCTTTCGCTCGCTCTCTCTCTCTCACTCTCTCTGCTCTTTCAGCTCTCTTCCCTTCTGCATCTCTCTCTCTCTCTCTCTCAGCACTCTTCCCTTCTGCATCTCTCTCTCTCGCTCTCACTCTCTCTCTCTCTCTGCACTCTTCCCGTCTGCATCTCTCTCCCTCTCTCGCTCTCTCTCTCTCTCTCTCTCTCTCTCTCTCTCTCTCTGTTCTTTCAGCACTCTTCCCTTCTGCATCTCTCTCTCTCGCTCTCACTCTCTCTCGGCTCTCTTCCCGTCTGCATCTCTCTCTCTCTCTCTCGGCACTCTTCCCATCTGCATCTCTCTCTCTCTCTCGCTCTCACTCTCTTTCGCTCTCTCTCTCTCTCTCTCTCTCGCTCGCTCTCACTCTCACTCTTTCGCTCGCTCTCTCTCTCTCACTCTCTCTGCTCTTTCAGCTCTCTTCCCTTCTGCATCTCTCTCTCTCTCTCTCAGCACTCTTCCCTTCTGCATCTCTCTCTCTCGCTCTCACTCTCTCTCTCTCTCTGCACTCTTCCCGTCTGCATCTCTCTCCCTCTCTCGCTCCTCTCTCTCTCTCTCTCTCTCTCTCTCTCTCTCTCTCTCTCTCTCTCTCTCTCTCTCTGTTCTTTCAGCACTCTTCCCTTCTGCATCTCTCTCTCTCTCTCTCGCTCTCTCTCTCTCTCTCTCTCTCGCTCTCATCTCTCTCTCTCTCTCGGCACTCTTCCCGTCTGCATCTCTCTCCCTCTCTCTCTCTCTCTCTCTCTCTCTCTGTTCTTTCAGCACTCTTCCCTTCTGCATCTCTCTCTCTCTCTCTCTGTTCTTTCAGCACTCTTCCCTTCTGCATCTCTCTCTCTCTCTCTCTCGCTCTCATCCTGACCCTCTGTAACAGATTATTCTGTGCCGCAGTCCTCCGCTGACCCTCTCATCAGCCGTACCTTGTGTCGTGAGCCGGTTGTTCTGTAGGTTTAGGGTCTCCAGCTGCAGAAGACGTGACAGATGCTCCAGCGTGACCTCAGTGATTTGGTTATTCTGGGAGAGAACAGGAAAATAAATCATATTTAACCCAGTAAAGCCACATATCAATATGATCAAACCGTTGCTGAAAAACCTCTTGCACACAATCTACCACATGCCTTCTGACGTCTGATGGATAGTTCTTCTTTTTTTACCAAGTAAAGGGCCTTTTAGTATATGTGTACAAACACACATTTAGCCGGGGCTTCACGTGTCTTTTGACGGTCAAATACTGATGTTTCTAAAGTAAATGTAAGAATAACTTTTATAGTAACTTGCGTTTTCTTGATCATACATAAATCAATCAGATCAATTGTATTGCATAATGCATTGCAGTATGGTTTGATCATAAAATTAAGCATTTAAATATCATCTTACTATTGGCAGATTCGAGTGATGACTGATATTTTACATTTTATGCAAATATCTGCTATACTTATATATATATATATATATATATATATATATATATATATATAGCTCATTGATTTACATTACAAGCTGTCAGAATTGTATCTTATTTTTTGTCCATATAAATATCAGTATCTGCACCAAATTGCGTATTTTTGCTCTGACTACTTTTCCCCCTCCATATTCTCACTATATTATATGAGACATAAAAGCACAATTTATCAAATTATATTCAACAAAAAATACACATGCAAACTTTTTTTCAGGTATTTTGTTTTAATAAACTGTTCCCTTTCATTAAATGTAATTTTTTTCGGATTATTATTTGATACGTCAGGCTTTAAAAGGGTTGAAGGGATAGTCTGTCATCATTTACTCACCTTCATGTTGTTCCAAACCCGTACAACTTTCTTTCTTCTGTGAAACACAAATGGAGAAGTTTAGCAGAACGTCCCGGCTGCTGTTTTATACAATAATAAAAGTTATATGACTGGGAATGGATGCTTTCAAGTTCCATAAGGACAAAAAAGCACCATGAAAGTTGTTTATACGCCATGTTCTGAGTCTTCTGGAGCCATACAATAATTTAGTCTGCTTTCCAATCTTAATTTAATTTCCATATTCAAACTAGTGCATCATTATCAGTTATCAGACTGTCAATAATTCGTTTTAAATGAATTATTTATGCAAATAATTACAAAAGAGTTTGATAACAACTCTCTCAAGCAGCAGAAGGATCCCTTAATACAGAATGTGTGTGCAAATCTAATGATTAATTACTTAAAGTTCGTTTTTAATAACATGTGCATATTTAACTAAGCAGACCTTTTTATACAACGCAACTTATAAATGATAAAACGTCACAAAGTATGATAATTATTAGTGTTTTTATTATTAATCACCCTAAAGTACACATTAAATTGAAAGGCCTTGCTACAATACAAGCACCCATGATATATCCTCAGTGAACATTGATATGATTTTTATCTGTTTATCACATAAAGCTATCATATGGCATCCGAAGAACTCAAATGCACCAGTCATGTGAACTACTGTTATTGTGCATCTTATTAACACTTTTTTTTAATTCAACAGCCTTGTAATTAAAAATAATCCGGACATTCTGCATTCTGTCTTCATTTGTATTTCTTAAAACAAAGAAAGCACAGGTTTGAAATAACATGAAGGACATTTTTAGGTGATCTGTCCCTTTAAGGTCTTGGAAAATATATATTAATTTGTTTTGGAATTATTTAGATTTTGTTAGGTTTTTGAAATATGTCTCTTCTGTTCACCAAGGCTGCATTTTGTTTTGATTATAAAAATACAGTAATATTGTCAAATATTAAATATTTGTATTCAATATTTATAAAAAAAAATGTATTGAATATAAATCTATATTTATTCAATATTTTTTTTTTCAAAATATGAATACAAATTTAAATATATAATAATAATAAAAAAAATCTTTATTTACTCAGCAAGAGATTTAACAGACATTTATAAAGTTCATATTTCCATTCTATTTAATTCAAATAAATGTTGTTCCTTGATAATATAATAATCAGAAATGTTTCTTGAGCAGTAAATCAGTATATTAGAATGATTTCTGAAGGATCATGTGACACTGAAAACTGGAGTAATAATGATGCAAATTCAGCTTTGATCACGGGAATAAATTATTTTAACATATTCAAATAGAAAAATATATTTTAAATTGCAATAATTTTTCACAATATTACAGTTTTTACAGTATTTTGTTCAAATAAATGCAGCCTTGCTGAGCATAAGAGACCTTTCGCAAACATTAAAAATTTTATATATTATTGACATTTGTATTTAGGAATAAATAAATCAGTTGAAGAGGAGCAGAACATTTTTATTTATGAATAAGTTGAAGAGGAGCAGACCTCCCAACTCGTACATCCCAAGCATTTCAGACGCTTACAGCCGAGTTGATGATCTCGGTCAGATTTTATCACCAAATAAACAAGAAGCAAATATTCAGGAAAAGTGTGCATGGGAAAGCAATCAGAACCTGCAAACACCCCACGCACCTGCAGGGACAGCTGGCGGGTCTGTTCGGATAAATCCTGCGGGAATTCAGTGAGACTGACTCCATTACAGTCCACCGCTCCCTCCTCGCTGCAGCTGCATTTCTCCGGACAAGATATCTGCAGCTCCACTGTTACGGGTGTGTCCTCCGCCTCTCCGTCCTCCTCACCCAGCTTTAGATCCGTTGTTTCCGCCTGACCTCGAACCAGAGTCCAGCCCAGCAGAACCAAACACAGCATCTCCAGCAGGCCGCGCCGCTGACCCATCGCTTCCAGGCCTCAGTGCTTTCACTCGGGCCAAACGAGATCTGAAAACCCGCGCCCGACTCTGAATGGTGTTTACCGATCCAGCTAGAAACTGTGACCTGTGATTCAAAAGAATTGATACTTTCTGGATTCACTAAGTGACTTTACTAGGAACATTAACAGTGCTAATATGTTAAAAAACAAGGGTTAGAGGCACAAAAAGCTTTCCAAAAAGAAAAGAAAAACCATCATCAAATTATTTATAATAGACTGACAGAAGCTTCGAAAGAGATCTCAAACTGCAAAGAAAGCTAAATCTTTTAATTAAAAGAGATAAAAAAATGAAGATGTATAAATTAACTCAAATATTTTACATCAAATGTATCTAAGAACCAATTATTTAGGATACATTATCAGAATTCAATTTATATGTTTATACTTTTATTTTCAGTCAAAAAGTACCCTCTGCAACCTCTGAGCAATATACATTTTCCAGGTTTGTTTGCTATATGTTGGCCAGAAGTGAGAGTTTAAAGTTAAAACACCTTAAAATGAATTTATTTCATATAAACATGCAGCTTTTCTCTTCACGAGACAACATTTGATGGACTGGAGTGGTGTGGATTATTGTCTCATTCTCATTCTGACGGCACCCATTCACTTCAGAGGATCTATTGGTGGGCAAGTGATGCAATACTACATTTCTCCAAATCTATTCAATGAGGAAACAAACTGCATCTTAAATTATGAGCAAATTTTCATTTTTGGGTGTTATCAGCAAATACTCCTTTAATTTCACAGAGAAGAGCATTTATTTGTATTTCTAAAGTTTAAATTGGGTTGATACAGTACAGTCTCATTCTGTGATTATTTTGCATGTTACCAAACAGCCTTATATACAACAGCAATTACAGCGAAGTCGTGGCTTAATTGTAAAGAGTCGGACTCATAATCGAAAGGTTATGCGAGTTCGAGTCTCGGTCCGGCAGGAATTGTAGGTGGGGGGGAGTGGATAGTCAGCGCTCTCTCCATCTTCAATACCATGACTGAGGTGTCCTTGAGTAGGGCACCGAACCCCCAACTGCTCCCCGGGAGCGTGTGTGTGTGTGTGTGTGTGTCACTGTGTGTGTGTGTGTGTTCACTGCTGTGTGTGTGCACTTGGATGGGTTAATGTAGAGCACGAATTCTGAGTATGAGTCACCATACTTGGCTGTATGTCAATTTCACTTTCAATTACTGTGGTGCTCCAAATGATAAAGTGGTATATTTCGCCTCAGTAACTAAACACAGCTCTGGGTTCCTCCAGCGTGTGAAAACACCACCAAACCCCTGATCTGAGAGCAGTTGTCTCCAACGTGTTCATTCAAACCCCAGCATTCCACACCTGAAGCCCAGTTTCCCAAAGTCCTACTAAGAAATCGGAAGGAAAATGAACTGGGGAAAAATTCTGGAATGAGTTCCAACAATCACAAACAGGTGTCTAACATAAACACGGTTCACGTCACCGTGAGAGCTGGAAGAGATTGACTGAAGTGGGCGCCTGGAAAAATAATAACCAGTGAGGAAAGAATATTCTTACAGCAGCTCCTGTGCTATTTTTGTATTATTATCTTTTCTAACTGATCGGACTTACATTTTTCTTAAAAATGCTAATTCAAATTCTGTTTTTTTATCTATCTGTCTGTCTATCTATCTAACGCTTTCACTAGCCAACAAAGTTTGTTCATAAAAATAATTTCAGTGTTTCAGTTTTATTTAACAATAACAACACTGCTCCAAACCTCTCATGACCATCGTTTTGCCAATAGGTCCTGTTACGAAATCATTTGTTTACAACATTTTAGTCAAACAGCATAGTTGTAACTGTATTCCTAACCGCAACCATTAACTAAAACCAAGGGAAATGATAACTTGATGTGAACATCGGTCAATCTTGGCTTTAAAATTGGATAGGAATGTTTTTTTCTGTAACAACAAGGATGTTGATCCAGGAACATGTTATACTTGGCAAAATCATATTTATCATACCGAAATATCAATTTCAGTGACTCATCTCATGCATAGCAGGCATGTTTATACACAGTGAGGTCCAAAAAGAGATCACAATAAACTAAAACAAGGAAATAATACTCCACAAAGAACCTTTAACATCCATAGAATCTTTACATTTCACAAAGAGTTATTTATATTGTTACACTTCCCTGTTACAGTGTAATTATACATTTAAGTACTGAGTAATATAACTACATGTACTTAATATATGGTTAGGGTTAGGATTCGGGTTTGGTTTAGGGTTACTTGCATGTAATTATGCTTAATGTATTGTTAATATAATAGTACGTACATGTAACATTAGTAACAAGGACACCTTAAAATAAAAGTTCCTTAGATTTTTTAAATGTTCTTCATACAAACATTTTAATTTTTTCCACTAAAGGTTTCTTGTGCGAACCATCAACCTTTTATTCTTAGGATTGTGAATAACAAATAATTGATCATGAAGACAATAACCATCTTTACTTCCCCTGAAGCTCTTTTGAACAGCTCAAATCATGCTGGAGAACATGATCAAGCAAAAGAGACACCAAATACTAAGACGTTCTCAGAATCACTCAAACTATTCTCAATTTGTTAAGAAAAGCTCAAAAAGAATGCAAAAATTAAGCTTTTTTAATAAACGCTTGGACCACACTATGCCTATTTAATGCTCAAATTCTTAATCAAACAATAAAGTCTCATATTAATGCATAAAATGTTGTTTCTAAAACAAAAACAGACCATCTGTTCACGGTTTCCATAAAGTTCACTGTTATGTACCACTGACTATAACTCAAGAACATCATCCTCAGTTCAACTACTAAAACATATGGTATATGAAAAACACATGCCTCTAGATAGCCTAGCACACCTGTTTAACATCAAAAACCACTGGAATCAGTTCACACGCTCTGGGAAAACTGAATGGATTGGAAGGGAAACAACATGTATGCAAAGTATAAAAGTATAAATTCATACCTCCGCTTCTTCTGAAAGTATCCGACAGAGTTAAAGCCCAAGTCCAGCGTACAAAAGCTTCCTTAAACAGCCCAAGCACATCATAAGACCAGCAGTGCTGGAGAGACACGGTCAGCCGTATTACCTTCCAGATGTGTGAAGAGCCAGAGAGAGAGAGAGAACGCAGAAGAGGAAATAGGAAAGTGGTGTCGCCAAAAAATTAACGTCTTACTTCTGTTTCTCTTGAAAACAAACTTTTCCATGATTGCAGCTGAAATATGAGGCTGGTATGGATTTTCTTCTTATTCTGGGAAACATAAAGTCATTTTGCACACACCGTAATTAGCTGGTTGACAAATGTTCTCACTTTACTGAGAACAATATTATAATTTTGACATTCACATTAAGAAAGTTCCTGAGCCTTTAGGAAACATATGTCAACCCAGAGGATCATGTGGTTTTTATTTGTCTCTTGGGTTTGAACGGCATCTCTTATCATACACAGCCTCTGTAGATCTCGGTAAATCCAACTGCATGTTGTTGTTTTTATTCATTGGCAACTGAAAATTCACTGTTATTTGTAAAATGTCACCAGTGGATCCTCTGCAGTGAATGGGTGCCGTCAGAAGAGTCCAGACAGCTGATAAAAACATCACAATAATCCACAGCACTCCAGTCGATCAGTTAATGTCTTGTGAAAAAAGCGGTGTTTTTAAGAAACAAGTCCATCTTTAAGATGTTTTAACCTCAAACCTTTAATTTCAGGCTAAAATACGAGCCCATACAGTATAATCTACAGTGTCGTGAAAAGGTTTTTGCCCCTTCCCTTTAGTTTTTTTTACTATTTTTGCATATTTGTCACACTTAAAAGATTCAGATCATCAAACAAATGTTAATATTGCACAAAGATAATGCAAGTAAATTCAAAATGCAGTTTTTAATTATGAAAAAAGCTGTCCAAACCTGCCTGGCCCTACTGAACAATTAAATCCCCCCTCCTGTTAAATCATGAAAGAACTGTGATTAAACATATTATTTAAGAAACCTGAGTTAAATTTCACTAGCCACACCGAGGCCTGATTACTGCCAGACCTGTTGAATGAAGAAATCACTTAAATAGAAACTGTCTGACAAAGTGAAGCATGCTTAAAGAGCAACACGTCATGCTGCGATCTAAAGAAATTCAAGAACAGATGAGAAACAAAATAGCTGACATGTATCAGTCTGGAAAGGGTTATAAAGCCATTTCTAAGGCTTTGGGACTCCAGCAAACCATGGTCAGAACCATTATCCGCAAATGGAGAAAACTTGGAACAGTGGTGAACCTTCCCAGGAGTGGCCGGCCTACCAAAATTACTCCAAGAGTGCAATGACAACTCATCCAGGAGGTCATAAAAGAACCCAGAACAACATCTAAAGAACTGCAGGACTCACTTCCCTCAATTAAGGTCGGTGTTCATGATTCAATAATAAGAAAGAGACTGGGAAAAAACCGCATCCGTGGGAGAGCTTCAAGGCAAAAGTCATTGCTGACCAAAAAATCACAAAGGCTCGTTTTGGGCAAGACGTTTGGGCAAATATTCTGTGGACTGATGAGACACAAGTTGAACTTTCTGGAAGGTGTGTGTCCCGTTACATTTGGCTTAAAACCAACACAGCATTTCATAAAAATAGCATCCTACCAACAGTCAAACGTGGTGGTAGTGTGATGGTCTGGGGCTGCTTCACAGCTTCAGAACCTGGACGCAGTAAGGTTTCTAGTACTGTCAATCTGACGATGCCTGTATGCCATTGGATCAGAGCGCTGTCAATCTCACGATGACTGTATGCCATTGGATCAGAGCGCTGTCAATCTCACGATGCCTGTATGCCATTGGATCAGAGCGCTGTCAATCTCACGATGACTGTATGCCATTGGATCAGAGCGCTGTCAATCTCACGATGACTGTATGCCATTGGATCAGAGCGCTGTCAATCTGACGATGCCTGTATGCCATTGGATCAGAGCGCTGTCAATCTGACGATGCCTGTATGCCATTGGATCAGAGCGCTGTCAATCTCACGATGCCTGTATGCCATTGGATCAGAGCGCTGTCAATCTCACGATGACTGTATGTCATTGGATCAGAGTGCTGTCAATCTCACGATGACTGTATGCCATTGGATCAGAGCGCTGTCATTCTCACGATGCCTGTATGCCATTGGATGAGAGCGCTGTCAATCTGACGATGACTGTATGCCATTGGATCAGAGTGCTGTCAATCTGACGATGACTGTATGCCATTGGATCAGAATGCTGTCAATCTGACGGTGACTGTATGCCATTGGATCAGAGTGCTGTCAATCTGACGGTGACTGTATGCCATTGGATCAGAGTGCTGTCAATCTGACGGTGACTGTATGCCATTGGATCAGAGTGCTGTCAATCTGATGATGCCTGTATGCCATTGGTTCAGAGCGCTGTCAATCTGACGATGACTGTATGCCATTGGATCAGAGCGCTGTCAATCTGACGATGACTGTATGCCATTGGATCAGAGTGCTGTCAATCTGATGATGCCTGTATGTCATTGGATCAGAGCGCTGTCAATCTCACGATGACTGTATGCCATTGGATCAGAGCGCTGTCAATCTCACGATGACTGTATGCCATTGGATCAGAGCGCTGTCAATCTCACGATGACTGTATGCCATTGGATCAGAGCGCTGTCAATCTGACGATGACTGTATGCCATTGGATCAGAGCGCTGTCAATCTCACGATGACTGTATGCCATTGGATCAGAGCGCTGTCAATCTCACGATGACTGTATGCCATTGGATCAGAGCGCTGTCAATCTGACGATGACTGTATGCCATTGGATCAGAGCGCTGTCAATCTGACGATGCCTGTATGCCATTGGATCAGAGCGCTGTCAATCTGACGATGCCTGTATGCCATTGGATCAGAGCGCTGTCAATCTCACGATGACTGTATGCCATTGGATCAGAGCGCTGTCAATCTCACGATGCCTGTATGCCATTGGATCAGAGCGCTGTCAATCTCACGATGCCTGTATGCCATTGGATCAGAGCGCTGTCAATCTGACGATGCCTGTATGCCATTGGATCAGAGCGCTGTCAATCTCACGATGACCGTATGCCATTGGATCAGAGCGCTGTCAATCTCACGATGCCTGTATGTCATTGGATCAGAGCGCTGTCAATCTCACGATGACTGTATGCCATTGGATCAGAGTGCTGTCAATCTGATGATGCCTGTATGTCATTGGATCAGAGCGCTGTCAATCTGACGATGCCTGTATGCCATTGGATCAGAGCGCTGTCAATCTGACGATGCCTGTATGCCATCGGATCAGAGCGCTGTCAATCTGACGATGACTGTATGCCATTGGATCAGAGCGCTGTCAATCTGACGATGACTGTATGCCATTGGATCAGAGCGCTGTCAATCTCACGATGACTGTATGCCATTGGATCAGAGCGCTGTCAATCTGACAATGCCTGTATGCCATTGGATCAGAGCGCTGTCAATCTCACGATGACCGTATGCCATTGGATCAGAGCGCTGTCAATCTGACGACGCCTGTATGCCATTGGATCAGAGCGCTGTCAATCTGACGATGCCTGTATGCCATTGGATCAGAGCGCTGTCAATCTGACGATGCCTGTATGCCATTGGATCAGAGCGCTGTCAATCTGACGATGACTGTATGCCATTGGATCAGAGCGCTGTCAATCTGACGATGACTGTATGCCATTGGATCAGAGCGCTGTCAATCTGACGATGCCTGTATGCCATTGGATCAGAGCGCTGTCAATCTGACGATGCCTGTATGCCATTGGATCAGAGTGCTGTCAATTGCTGCCTGATTGTTGCATGCTTGTATTTGAAGCGCTCCTCAATACCATTAGATCAGTGGGCTCTGTCAGTGCTTTGGTTAGGTAACACTTTTTTTTGGCCATGCAATTGAGCTAAGTTCAAAGGCCGATTTAAAAATATTTTATGCGAGATTTGTCAAAAAGATGTACGTTTTTGTGCCAATGCATTTTTAAAGGCTCAGCGTGTCATGTAATTTTGATTTTCCCATATAAACTTTAACAGCCAATTAAAAAAATATCGGTATTGTAAAATTCTCTAATTCACAAGATCAAGACATCCTTTAACCCGCTTTAGAGGGAAGAGCGTCATGTTATTTAAAGGATTTAAAGGAGTAGCAAAGGATTAATAGCTGCATTGATTACCGCTGATCAGGCTTTTATAAGTAGTTTGGGGTAACAAAGTGTTTTATAGGTTTGACTGAAATAATAATGCAATAACTGACCTTTAAATCAATGTTTCAAGCAACAACAAAACAATTGAACAAAAAAGAACAGATATGGTCAATGGCTACTTTTTGTCTTTATCTAAACATGTATCCAAATCCAAATGTAATCAAATGAATTTGTGTGTCATGACTTAGCTACTAGGGAATGTTACATATGTCTATACAGGCATCTTGTGGCAGCACAATGATATTACAGATAATAAATTACGCATTGATCTTAACAGTCAATTTACATATAATGCATTCAGATTTGTGGAACGCACAATGCACTGAATCTTCACAAATTAGTGTTGTTACTATGACAACAAATTTTAATGTGACAAGAAACTTGTGTCTGAAATATAAATATATTATATATATATATATATATATATATATAATTTGTGGGATAGCCAATAGGAATTTCGCCTAGGGCGTCAAATTGGCTAGAAACGGCCCTGCCTGGACGACTTGCCATAGTTGATGGAAGCATGAATTCTACACTCTATCCAAAAATCCTGAAGGAGAATGTCCGGCCGTTAGTTTGTGATCTCAAGCTCAAGTACACTTGGGTTGTGCAGCAGGAAAATGATCCCAGCTCTGAATGGCTCAAGAAAAACAACATTAAGGTATTGGAGTGATCAAGTCAAAGTCCGGACTTAAATCCGATTGAGATGCTGTGGCATGACTTTAAACAGTTCAATCATGCTCGAAAACCCTCCAATGCTGCTGAATTAAAACAATTCTGCAAAGAAGAGTGGGCCAAAATTCCTCCACAGCGATGTGAAAGACTCATTGCCAGTTATCGCAAACGCTTGATTGCAGTTGTTGCTGCAAAGTGTGGCACAACCAGTTATTAGATTTAGGGGCAATTACTTTTTTACGTAGTGCCAGACAGGAATGGACCGCTTTTTTCCCTTAATAAATGAAATAATTATTTCAAAACTGCATTTTGTATTTACTTAGGTTATCTTTGTGTAATGTGAAAAAAAATATGTATCTGAATATTTTAAGTGTGACAAATATGCAAAAATAAATAATAAAAAAACAGGATGGGGCAAAAACATTTTCACGGCACTGTATAATAATGCTTTCATCAGAGAAAAAGTAATCTTGTCCAAATCAGGAGACAAATATGCACAGATCAAGCATTGTCCATTGTAAATTAGGAAGACGATTAAAGAAAACTAATTATTATAATATTTTATGAAAAGTTCAAAATTGGCAGATGACAAAATAAAAACTTTTTTTTTTTAAGTAGCATGTATAATAACACCAGCAAGATTGTGCTTTTAGAAATTTCATATTGAGGTATTTTGTGTATTAATGTACAAAAACTATCACATGCAGAGACAAGCATTAGAACGCTGAAACTGCAGAGTACACCGACAACAAGAGCGCACAGATAATTCCTGATCCTGCCAAGGACAAACTCTAATGTTAAAGACGGGGAGAGTTTCTCATGTAAACACATTTCACAGTCATTATCTCAGACTGTTGCACTTGCAGACTTTTTCAATGCACTGAAATGTTTCCTCAATGGAATCAAAATGAGACAATGGACAAGACAAGGGTCACTGCGGTTCAGCTTCAGTCTGATGTTCTGGTTTGTGCGGGAGGAAAAGACACGTAACCACAACCTGAAAAACTACAGCACTTAGTAAACACACCCTTTATTTTCTGTATTTCACAGCTTGCTTCCTAATCTGGCGTTTAAATAAACCCTACTGTAATACTGTATGCTTATGTTCCTCATTCAGATTAAATGTCTGCTAACTCAGATAAATGTAGGTGTAAATCTAACACATCTACAACAAACAGGATATTTACAATGTACAAGTTTAACTAAATACAACAAATTGAATAATTGTTCCTATTCAATGACATTATTAAACTCAGCTTGTAGATAGATGTCATTTACTTTGAAATCTGGGTTATAGTTTCTAATACCCATATATTTATGCTTTAAATTATTATTATACACTTTATATCATTATAATTTATATAAAAGATAGAACGACAGATAGAAGGAAACATGATCACCTCGTTATGATTTCCTGTCTCGTTAAGGGCAGAGCATCATTCACTGTGGAGGCAGATCCCTCACGTTACACAGGTCTTGCAATCAAGGCATCACTAATTAAACCCACTGCACATCCTGAAAAGACCATTGATGGTGGAGAAAAAAATGATACATATTTGAGCGCATGTTACAGCGAGTCAGACTCGCACTTCAAACCTCTGATGAAAACTGATGAAACCAGCAAGCAGACTCACCTAACCGCCTCCACCCAGTCTAGACTAATTTTCTCTCAGCCCAATAAACTGCACTGAAAACAGCTGCATTCATCCTGCATCTGTGACACCGTAAAGATGAATTTACAATAAACGTGAATTATGACTGCAGAATTTAGCAAACATTTCCTCTCTGTCCCAATTTAAAGGGTTTAAAAGGATAGTTCACCTGAAATAAATGACAATTTTGTCATCATTTACTCACCCTCATTTCGTTCCAAACATATATTTTTTTGTGTTCTTGATTCTTAAAATCGAAGTGACATTTCTGAGGCACTATAGAGCCCTGATCCCTTTAATGCTGAAAATGCAGACAATGTCTTCATCCTCAGGCCATCCGAGATGTAGATGAGTTTGTTTCTTCGTCAGATTTATAGAAATGTATCATTACATCGTTTCAGGTGGCCAAACACCTGCTCAGAGCTGCAGTTTAATAAAATTCACTTTGCTTTCTATTCCTCTGTGTCTGGTGGCTGTTATGTAGGACATGAGGAATCAGACAATAAAATCGATGGCCTAGAAATGTATTGCCTCAAAACTCTTCCTGGAGAAGCGTACCGCTCCGTCAGTCTGACCGGCGAACACTCCCTGAGGTCAGACAACAGACGAGACCTACAGCACACGCTGGCAACCCAATATGAAACTCGATTTCCCTTCTTCTTAGTTCATCCCTCCTCTGAAATGTAGAAAACAGGACACGATTTGAATATGAGTTCATGAAAGGTGCATTTGAAGCTTGGAGTTCTGCTCTCAGGAGAAGAAGCTACAAGAAAACAATTTCAAAGTGAAGGTCATTGAGAAACATGGGACACAATAAAACGCCCACAGAGAAACACAAGGCTTTTAACAGTCATTTCACTGTTCACTAGGATGCTTTCATGAGAACGAAAATCAACAGCTTCTTTGCTAGAAAACGTTTATTTCTATATAACATTACTTTCTCAGTCTATCTTTGAGACCAGTGGAAAAACAACATTAACTGTAAATGTAAGAATCTGATAAAGTGCTCCAAAATCTCCTGGTAGACGGCTGCATTGATGAAACACAATGGACCAACACCAGCAGACGTCACCGCACTTCAGAAACTTCATACTGGACTTCAAACAACATGGATTCTGTGCCTCTCCAGTCTGCCTCCAGACTCCGGGCCTTGATTTACAAATGAAATGCAAAATGTACTTTTATCTGAAAAGAGGACTTTGGACCACTGAGCAACAGTCCAGTTATTTTTCTCTTTAGCCCAGGTAAGATGCTTCAGATGTTGTTTCTGTTTCAGAAGTGTCTTGGTAGCCCCTTTCCTGAAGATGTCTGAGCGTGGTGACTAGAAGAAGATTTTTTTATTTTCACATACACAATTATACACCATATAACCAGCAGTAAAATTTGTGCTCCGCATTTAACCCATCCAAGAGTGTTAGGCGACTATCTTCAGGACCGTTATTTTCGTCGCCGAGAGGCTGATTAGAGGAAACTTGCCCGACACGCTTGCTGAGAATGATCATGAATCCAGACTGCCTTTTGTTGATTTATTTGCTCGAGAAACAAACAGGGTAGTGCATTCAATACATTCCGTAAATGTTTCACTGGCATATGAAATGGTGTCCAAAGTCACGTTAACAGCATTAAACAGCGATATATTTCTTTAGCGGTCAGCAAAGTAAGACTTCCCCCGTCACCCCCTCCCTACTCCAACACACAGGTGAACAGATTATATATTCTTTCTACTTCCGCCACCACCAGGTGCCACAATTATCGCATCAAAAATTTTCAAAACAAAAGAACCACACCTGGCTCCTACATTCCGGCCCCTAATTATTACAGTTAATACACAGTAATAATTACATACACATTACACATGCAGGGCAATACACAATAAAGAGTGTTTATTTATAGTCCAGTCGATTCAATTGAAAGGTCATATTATTCAATACCGCAATCAAGATTCAGCTGACTCCTGCAGAAGGCAGATCTTGGTTACAGGCCTGCATATACGATTGGTTTGGGTCTTGATCCAGACTTGTCTCACGAGTCCTCTTCTGTCTGCAATCACTTCGGTTATCTTTCCAGTGATCCAGGAGTTGCGGGGTGCCGAATCATCCACTACAAGTATGATGTCCCCTGGAATAAAATTCCGCTTGATCTTTGTCCATTTCTGTCGTTCTTGCAATTGTGGCAAGTACTCCTTAGTCCACCTTTTCCAAAATAAATCAGCCATGTATTGGACTTGCTTCCATCTTCGCCGTGCATACATGTCCTCTTTCTGAAACAGCCCAGGAGGTAAACATGGTTTAGTTTTAAGAAGCAAAAGGTGATTTGGAGTTAATGCTTCCAAGTCGTTTGGATCTGTGGATTCCTTAGTAATGGGTCTACTGTTGAGAATTGATTCCACTTCACAGAGCACTGTGTAGAGTGCTTCCTCGTCCAGACTTTGTGTCCTCAAGGTAGAATTAAGGACCTTTCTGACAGAACGAATCAACCTCTCCCATGCTCCTCCGTGATGTGATCCAGTGGGAGGGTTGAAGGTCCATTTAATTCCCTTTAACGAGAGTGCATCATTGATCTGTTCCAAGTTCCATCCTTCAATGGCACGTTTCAACTCGCGCTCTGCGCCGACAAAGTTAGTGCCATTGTCTGACCGTAACTCTTTGACCTGTCCTCGCCTCGCAATAAAACGTCGAAATGCATTAATGCAAGAATCTGTGTCCAGTGATGAAGCAACTTCAATGTGTACTGCTCTTATTGCCAAACACGTGAAGATAACTCCATATCTTTTCACAAGACTCCTCCCACGTTTGACTTCAAATGGGCCAAAGTAGTCGACTCCAACATAACTAAAGGGAGGTTCTTCTGAAGAAACTCTATCCACAGGCAAGTCAGCCATCTGTTGTTGACCCGCAGCTCCCTGTAGCCGCCGACACACCACACATCTTGCCAAGATCTTCCTTATAGAACCACTAACACCAGGGATCCAATATCTCTGGCGTAATCTTGACAACATATGATTTCTACCTCCATGGCCAACCTCTCGATGAATATGTTGCAAGATGAGGTCGCTGATATGAAGGTCTTTAGCTAATATGGCAGGATGTTTTGATTCTTCAGGCATAGCAGCCTTACTTAGCCGTCCTCCAACTCTTAACACACCGTCTTCTAGTGTTGGATTGAGCTTATATATACGGCTGTTTCTTTTCACACCCTCACCCTTTTGAAGACAAGAGAACTCTTCTGAGAACCACCTTCTCTGACAGAACATGATTAATTCAATTTCAGCTTCTCTAATCTCTCCCAACGAGAGATAACCACCATAAAGCTTGTTCTTAAAACCACGCATGTCCTTGGTGAGAGCATCTTCCTGTTGAGTTACATCTGACACAGACTCAACAAGATGTACAGTGAAACCCTTCTTCTTCCTGAGATTCAAAAACAAAGCTTTAAATCTTAGAATCCAACCCATCACTCTTATTAGATGTGTCCATGATGAGGTGCGGTTGATCAAACAAGTCACGGCATCATTTTGATCCCCTATTGGCAAAACTTCAATCGCAGCTGATACCTTGACCTCAGGGTCTCCAGATGGAAGCTGTTGCAATTCCTCTGGGTTAACAGGCCAGTCTTCTTCTGATTGCAAGAGAAATGAGGGACCAGATATCCAAGTTTTGTTGTTTAGGAATAGCTCCGCCCTCACACCTCTGGAGGCAAGGTCTGCAGGATTATATACAGTGTTCACAAATCTCCATTGAGATGCATCAGAAACCTTAAGAATCTCTGAGACCCTGTTTGCCACGAAGACTCGAAATCTTGAGGTTTCGTTCTTAATGTATTTCAATACCGAAGTACTGTCGGTCCAGAAAACGGATTCCTGGAGCTGTAGTCTTAGTTCCTTTCTCCACAGTTTGTCCATACGAGCTGCTACAACAGCAGCTGTTAACTCCATGCGTGGAATAGTAACAGGCTTTAGAGGTGCTACCCTAGATTTTCCCATTATGAAGGTGCTGTGCATCCGAGAGTGTTCATTGCGCAGCAATAGATAGGTAACCATACCATATCCGGCCTCACTTGCATCAGCAAAATGATGCAACTGAGCAGTGGTTGCTTCTCCAAAGTTCAGGGGTTTTAAACATCGTCTGATGCTGAAACCTTCCAATTGATGTAGTTCCTTCATCCAATCTATCCACTCCTGAGCAACCGTTGCTGGTATGATGTCATCCCATCCTAGCCTATTCCGACACAGATCCTGAAGAATCCTTTTAGCTGAAAAAACCAAAGGAGCTAGGATCCCCAGAGGGTCATAGAAAGAGCTGACAGTTGAAAGGATCCCTCTACGAGTCAATGGTCTCTCCTGAATGTTTATGCTGAACTTAAAGGTGTCGGACTGGACACACCAACGCAATCCCAGTGCTCTTTCAACAGGCAATGAGTCATGGTCCAGATCCAGGTCTTTAACTTCCTTTGCTTTCTCCTCCTCAGGTATTGAGGCCAACACACTGCGGTTATTGCTTATCCATTTTGTTAAATGAAAGCCGCCCTTTGTACAGATGGTTGTAAGGTCTTTGTAGAGGGATATAGCTTCCTGTTCTGAGGCTACAGAAGCAAGACAGTCATCTACATAGAAATTGTACATAATGGTCTCAAACACTTGCTGGCTGAAAAAGTCTTTGTTGTCTTCTGCACACTTTCGTAGAGCAAAATTAGCACAACTTGGAGAGGACGTTGCCCCAAACAAATGGACAGTCATCCTATACTCCTCCATACACTGAGTATAGTCTCCTCTGGGCCACCAAAGAAATCTCAATAGGTCCACATCCTCCTCTGGAACTTGAACTTGATGAAACATTGCCTCGATGTCAGACATCAGAACAACAAACTCTTTCCTGAACCTGGTCAAGACTCCAATCAACGTACTAGTCAGATCAGGACCAGTCAAGAGTTGTGCATTGAGTGATGCGCCTTGAAATGATGCTGCACAATCAAAAACAACTCGCATCTTCCCTTTCTTCGGATGGTATACCCCATGGTGTGGGATATACCAAACCTTTCCATCACTGCGCGATAGGTCTGTGACTGGCACTCTCTCTGCATAGCCACTGGATATAAGGTTATTCATGAAGGCAGTATAATCCTTATGGAATAATGCATCTCTGACAAACCTTCTCTTCAAGTTATAGGTGCGTTGTTCTGCGATGTTACGGTTGTTAGGCATGCTTATTTTTCTGTCCTTCAAAGGTAATGCAATACTGTAATGGCTATCAACTAATTTCACAGTATTGTTAACCATTTCTAAGAACCTACAGTCCTCCCTTGAAGGTCCTGGCTGTTCCTCCTGACTGCACTCCGGAAAGTCTGTCTTGAACTGTTGTTTCCAGAGTTCATCAAGTGTTACAGCAGAAATTCTATTGATGGTAACTGCAGACTGATACACGTCAGGTCCATCACAACATCCTTCACCAAGAGGTCCATTTACCGTCCAACCAAGCATTGTCTTGATGGCATAGGGCCCTTTATCCACACTCCTAATAACTTCAAGTGGTTCCAAGGCTCTGGGCACGTTCATGCCTATTAGAAGCTCCACATCTGCATCTATCGCAGGCAAGCACACATATTTCAAATGAGGCCATTTATGCAGATCTTCCTGTCGTGGTATGTTACTCCTATTCACAGGCATCTCACGTTGTGTAAAGATGTCTGGCATTTCACAATACCAAACACTGTCCAATCCAGCCACTTCCAAGTCCGACACAATACAACTGTCCACAATTCTCTCTTGGCCCATAGTGCGCAAAAGAATCTTTGTTTTTCTCCCAGAGAGATTCAGTCTATCCATCAAACCCATTGTACAGAAGGATGCTGAACTGCCCTGGTCTAAAAAGGCATAGGTCTCCACTATCTTTTGACCTCTTTTTGATTTTACCTTTACTGGTACGATGGCAAGCTTAAAGTCTTGTTCACCGGCCCCAGTAAGACCACTGGTTTGAACTGTAACCAAAGAACTGCCCACTGCACTCTCCAAATTGCTCTTGCCTTTCTCTACATCTGCTCCCTTACCCTTGTGGTGGATATGAAGCATACTAGGGTGCCTTAAGCCACATGTTTTGCAAGAAAGACGTTTCCTACACTCCTTACTGATGTGACCAGTACACAAACAGCCAAAACAAACTCCAGTCCCTTTTAGGAAATCAATCTTCTCACTTTGAGCTCTCTTCTCCAACAGCGTACAAAACTCCAACATGTGTTTACCTTTACAGTACAGGCAAGTCCTTTCAGATAAATTTTCATCTTTAATCTTGTATCCGGTTACTGTCTTTTCAACTGTAGTAGCGGCGGTGGCAAAGCTACTTCCTTTAGCCCTTAAGTGAGGTGATTTTATCCTGCTGCCTTCTTTAATTGCCACCAACGCTGGTGCCTCCTGTAGATTTCCAAACACAGGATCCATCAAGATTTTCACTTGGCGCTCCATAAAAGTCACAATATCAACAAATATAGCTCTCTGATGATACCTTTCCTGAATGTCACATGACACTGTTCGCCACTTGTCTCTCAGTTTGTAGGGTAATCTCTTAATCACAGCAATCATATTGGCAGGGGTATCCAATTCACAAAGGCTATGAACCTCATCCATGGCATTGCAACATCCACGCAAGAACAGACTGTATGCATGCAAGGCCTTTCCATCCTCTGACTTAATTGTTGGCCATGAAGAAACCTTATTCAAATAGGCAGATGCAATCATATGTTCATCTCCAAAGTTTTCATGCAGTAAAGCCTTTGCCTTTGCATAACCTGAGCCATCACTCACATGTTGACAGCTCCTAACAAGTTGTTGCGGTTGGCCCCTGGTGTACTGTTCCAGAAAATGCAGGTTATCTTCAACATTGTCTGTCTTTCCCTCAATTACCTGTTCAAGGGACCGCATGAAAGCATGGTACTGTAGAGGGTCGCCATCAAATATTTGAATCTCTCTTTTAGGCAGTGATGCAAGACATTGCTGATGGACCAGCATAGATGTTATCTCATTCTGTTTTTCCATTATAGATAACATATGTTTCTGATCACTATCAATATTTGTGGAAAAGAGTGTATGAACATCTCCACGCCGAGACACCGATGGTGCAGTAGTATTTGGAACTGTGCTCTGTCTCATGAACTCCGAGGGCCTCTGATGGGAATAAATGGTATTGTCTACCCTTTTCTGTTTTAACCTTACAAAGCGTAAATCAGCATTTCCAATTGCTGGTTTTCCCTCTTCGTCTTTTCCAAGATTTTGTGGAACAAAAGTCTCTGCATCAAAGTTAAGAGCATCTACTGCTTTTCCCCTTTTCTTAAAATATGACTCCATACCATCAGATCGATGAGAAACAGCACTCCGCACACCAGATCCAGAGGTTCTTAAAACATTCACCTTTGCCATAGATGCGGCTATATCAGCCTTAAGCTGAAGTTCCTCCTTTTGTTGTCTTAATTTCTCTTCCTGCTCCTCAAGAGAATGTTTTTCCTTTAACAAACTTTGACGGGCGAGCAGAGCAGCTATTTCAGCCTCTGCTTTAAGACGTGCAGATGAAGTAGTGGAAACGTTTGATTTTTAACCCTGTTTTCCACTACTTAAGTTTGATATACTGTCGCATGGCAATACGTCATCCTGATCATCATTTTGAGAAGATGGTTGCTGTTGTCCCCTTTTTACATCCTCATGAATCCCAACTTTTTCCCCTGACAGAACGTCTTGATGACACTCAACATCATGAGTTAGCTCTGAACAAGGCCTACTGACGTCTGAAATCCACGCTTTAGCATCATTAATAAATCCTTGATTGTATTCGATGATGCTTACGAACCATGCATCTTGTCTTTCTTGTTCATCAGATGGAATTAAAGGCATCAGAGATTTGTGCAAATGCAGTGGCTTTTTCAGACGCTTGCAGCAGAACATCAAACTGTGCTTTAACTTGTGAAACGTTTTGATCATCCCCCATGAGCTCCTTGAAAGACAATATCTGGCTCTTTAATTTGTTTACTTCCTCTTTACGCTGTTTCTGAATTAACTCAATCTTGCTTGCCAAAGCCTTTGCGGTCAGAGTGATTTTTCTTTTCTCCATTTTAGATGAAGTTGAGCCAGCCCTTGATCCACTCATTTTGTGCATACAGACAGATGCAAATAACCATCACAGTATGAATCCAACGTAACCCAACAACGTCAATAACCATAACAATCGCAACGCGTTGAATCCAACAACAACGTTAATAGCCACAACAATCGCAACGCGTTGAATCCAACAACAACGTTAATAGCCACAACAATCGCAACGCGTTGAATCCAACAACAACGTTAATAGCCACAACAATCGCAACGCGTTGAATCCAACAACAACATTAATAGCCACAACAATCCCAACGCGTTAAACCCAACAACAACGTTAATAACCATAACAATCGCAACGCCCGACCAGCGGCAATCGACAGCAACACCAAACTACAACAAGTGGCAGTAACCTCTCCAAAACTGCGTTCAACAAGCCATAACACAGTATAAAACACACAGGTTACATACCACTGGTTGTGTGCGATGCAATCGGGCAGCCGCCGCTATCCAAAGATTCAAGCCGGGAATGCACGTATGATCTTCACACTCAATGGCCGATGATCCACTTTCTCCGGCGTTCGATGAATGTGGCTTCCTTTCCTTTTGTCCTTGAACATAGAGTTGGCTATACGTCTTAATTTGCTGACAAATGTTAGGCGACTATCTTGAGGACCGTTATTTTCGTCGCCGAGAGGCTGATTAGAGGAAACTTGCCCGACACGCTTGCTGAGAATGATCATGAATCCAGACTGCCTTTTGTTGATTTATTTGCACGAGAAAGAAACAGGGTAGTGCATTCAATACATTCCGTAAATGTTTCACTGGCATATGAAATGGTGTCCAAAGTCATGTTAACAGCATTAAACAGCGATATATTTCTTTAGCGGTCAGCAAAGTAAGACTTCCCCCGTCACCCCCTCCCTACTCCAACACACAGGTGAACAGATTATATATTCTTTCTACTTCCGCCACCACCAGGTGCCACAATTATCGCATCAAAAATGTTCAAAACAAAAGAACCACACCTGGCTCCTACAAAGAGCACACACCTGGAGCGGTGGGCAGCCGACGATGCGGCGCCCAGTAGAGGTCTGCACGGGCTCAAAACTGAAGCCCGAACCCGGCCCGTACCCGAGATCGCCTGACCCGACCTGACCGACCCGAGCGGCACAGTTAAATTTAGAGCCCGAACCCGACCCGAAATCCCCCCCCCCCCCCGCCCCACAACGAATAAAAAAAAAAAGGAAAAAGGTTGCATTTCACGATTGCATGCAAAGAAACGGATTAATCAAGGCTCTGCCATTTCACAAACATTTACCAGTTATGAAAGTTTGTGAACATCAGGTGCAGCGGTCGCATATCTGCCGTGTTTATGAATTTTGTATGGACAAGAAGATGATGACCGTGCAAATTATGGTCATTTTTTGTCAGTTAAGGCTCGTTAGCATTCTGTCTACTTTAAATCAGACATAAGATCTTAAATAAGATTGTATTTATTTGAATGAATTAATCATTTATTTGAGCGAGAGAGAGAGAGACCGAGAGAGCGAGCGAGAGACCGAGAAAAGTTGCGCGTGCATGTGAACCTGCTTCTGCGCATGTCTCTCTATAAGCTTAGTTACTTCAAAAACAGCGATTTTGCCGCCTCATTGCAGATAAATATAATGTTGTGACTTGCGAGTCAGTAGCCTGTCGAAGCTATTTTACTAATAAAAGTTTCCGTGCTGTTTGTGCGCGATCTCTGATATGTGTGTGCGTGCGTCTATGAAAGCAGCGAAGCCTCTGCGTATAGTTTTGGTTTAGCTACAAACCCGAACCCGACCCGAGCCCGAAGCTATCCATTAAACATTAACCCGAAACCCAGCCCGAAACCCGAAAGTATTTCGGGACCCGCGGGTTCGGGTCGGGTAGCAGACCTCTAGCGCCCGGGGAGCAGTTGGGGGTTCGGTGCCTTGCTCAAGGGTCTCACCTCAGTCGTGGACAATTCCTGCCGGAGCCGAGATTCAAACCCACAACCTCGGGTTACAAGTCCAAAGCTCTATCCATTAGAGCCACGACTGCCCCGTTGATGCACTGACAACAGCTTCAGTTCACTCCCTGTGAATCTCTCCCAAGTGTTTGAATCGGCTTTGCTTGTCCTTATTCTCAAGCTTGCTTGTGCACCTTTTCCTACCCCATTTCTTCCAGTCAATGTTGCATTTAATATGCTTTGATGCAGCACTCTGTGAACAGCCACCCCTTTCTGTGACTTGCCCTCTTTGTGGAGGGTGTCAATGATTGTCTTCTGGACCATTGCCAAGTCAGCAGTGTTCCCTTTATTGTGGTCTCAAAGAACAAGAGATACCCCAAATTTATACTGTATGGATGATCAATTATTGAAACTCAAATGTAAATATTCTAAAATGTTGAGATACTGGGTTTTTGACTTTCATGAGCTCAAAATTTTAATTATCAAAATTAAAACAAAACTTTTAAAGTTTCACTTTTTGAAATGTTACAAAAAAAAAGAATTTGTCACGATATTCACATTTTTTTAGATGCACCTGTATATAATAAAATTTAATAAATACTACAAAAACCTACTAACATTTAAAAAGCTAAATAAAATCAAAGTGAAAACAGAAAATATTAAAATAAAAACATTCAAAATATTGCCAAAAACTATAATAGTATAATGAAGATAAAATAAAAAAGCTAAATATTTAATCAGCTTACCAGCAATTTTTTGGTTCCTTGAATATTCTAGGAACAACAGTTTATGGATATAAAATAATAATAATGTTCCTAAAATATTAGGAATCAAATCCAAATAACCAAAATATATACATATCTCGCAACATCTATCTACTGGGGTTCCTCAGGGCTCAGTTCTTGGACCACTTCTCTTCTCTGTCTATATGGCATCACTAGGTTCTGTCATTCAGAAACATGGCTTTTCATATCACTGCTATGCTCACATTAGACCCTTTCTTTCCAGGCCTGATGCTGAGAGGCTTATGCATGCCTTCATCACATCACGGGCATGGCTCGATTATTGTAATTCTCTCTTTGGGGGTTTACCAGCAAGTTCTGTTAAGAGATTGCAATATATACAAAACTCAGCTGCATGAGTTTGCATGCCATCACATTACCCCAGTGCTCCAGCAACTTCATTGGCTCCCGGTTCAATCACTGTATTAATTTTAAAACTCTGATTTTAACCTATAAAGTTGTGCATGATTTGGTCACTCTTTCCACTCCTCGCTCTCTTCGCTCTGCTGGTTGTCTCTCCTTTTATGAGTCTCGTTGTAAATGAAAAACCATGGGGGAGAGCTTTTTCTTATAATGGGCCTAAGCTGTGGAACGCATTACCTGCGTTCATTTGGAATGCTGCTTCCTTGGATTGTTTTAAGAAACTGCTTTAGAGGGCTTTTTAGTAAAGCTTTTAATTTGTGATTATTTACTGTGAATTTATTTTGATATTATGTAGTTTTGGTTGATTTGTTATTTTGCTTGTACATGTTGTAGCACTTTGAGTTTAAGAAAGGTGCATTACAAATAAAATGCATTATTATTATGCTGATGACACTCAACTCTACCTCTCATTCCATCCTGATAATCCGAATGTAGGTAAAGACAGCGTCGCATCTCAGCTTGTTTACGATTTCTTGCTGGATTGATTAGGACCATACCTTCAACTAACCTAGTAAGACAGAGCTGCTGTGTTGAGAAGTTCAGTCAAACCCATCGTTTCATCACAATTTCACCTTCCATTAGGCACATCAATCTAACTCTCAAAATACAGCAGAAACCTTGGAGCTATGATTAATACCAGCTGACTTTCTCAGACCATGTGGCTAAAACTGCAACGGTCCTGTAGATTTGCTTTAGTTCACTCATCCAGGCGGATGCGGCTTCACTGGTGAGATCACGGAGATATCGCAGTTACTATGTACAGTGCTTCGCAGTGCCTAGATAAAGCAGCGTATATAAAATGTAAAAAACATAGTTATTATGTGTAACAAAGATCAAGGCCATATTCTTCCAGAATATGCCTTCATAAACTCCTTCAAGCTCTAGTTGTGCTCCAGCAGCAGTGACTATTCAATGTCTCTTGGCTGCTCTTCCAGCATTCATCAAACTTACCAACTTAATCCAGAAAGCAGCAGCAAGATTCATTTCTATTGAGCCGAAAAGAAGCTTCAGTTTATCAATTTGCACTGCTACCAATAGCTGCTCAATGCATTATTCAAGGCATTAATGTTGCCTACAGAACACCTCTGGCTATGCACCTTTACCTGAATATTCATTAATTCAGACTTATATGCTCTATTAAGCTATGCATATCTGCAAATGATGTTGTTATTTGCATACCCAAAGTGCACACAAAATCACTGTATCACATGAATATTATAATTAAATGTTCCCTCCTCGTGGTGTGACCTGACCAACTCAATCCGAGTCCAGTAGCCATACTTCAAGAAACGGATAAAAACACATCTCTTCCATCTGTTATTTGACCTCTAACTCTAGCACTTCTTCTATCTTAAAAAAAAAACTAAGCTAGTTTTCTAATCTTTTTATATTCTTATCCATCTGTTTTTTTGATGTATTATACAATTAACAAAAGTGTAAAAAGACTGTATGAAGAAATAATATTATAAAAAAAATGTATATCCATCTACTACCACCACAACCCCCCTCAGAATGTCTAACAGACATTTCTTGCTGGATGAAGGACCATTACCTTCAACTAAACCTAGCTAAGACAGAGCTGCTTGTGGTTCCATCAAACCCATCGTTTCATCACAATTTCACCTTCCAATTAGGCACATCAATCATAACTCCTTCAAAAACAGCCAGAAACCTTGGAGCTATGATTAATGACCTGGACTTTCTCAGACCATGTT
Source organism: Schizopygopsis pylzovi (assembly GCA_027422435.1). Lineage (NCBI taxonomy): Eukaryota > Metazoa > Chordata > Actinopteri > Cypriniformes > Cyprinidae > Schizopygopsis > Schizopygopsis pylzovi. Next base: position 59,645,831 of record CM049816.1, read on the forward strand.
GCTAAAACTGCCCGGTCCTGTAGATTTGCTTTATGTTCATCATCCAGGTGGATGCTGCACACTGGTGGTGGATAAGGAGATATCCCTGTTACTATGTAAAGTGCTTTGAGTGCCTAGAAAAGCACTATATAAAATGTAAAAAAAATATTATTATTATTTAACAGAAAGATCAGGCCCTTTCTTCCAGAATATGCTTCAAAGCTCCTTCAGGCTCTTGTTCTGTCCAGACTTGACTATTGCAATGCTCTCTTGGCAGGTCTTCCAGCCAGTACTATCAAACCTCTACAACTAATCCAGAACGCAGCAGCAAGATTCATTTCTATTGAGCCGAAAAGAATGCTCTGTTTATCAATTTGCACTGTCTATACCAATAGCTGCTCAATGCATTAAATTCAAGGCATTAATGTTTGCCTACAGAACCACCTCTGGCTCTGCACCCCTTTACCTAAATTCATTAATTCAGACTTATATGCTCTCTAGAAGCTTGCATTCTGCAAATTATTGTCGCTTTATTATGCCATCCCAAAGAGGCACACAAAATCACTTTCACAGACTTTTAAATTAAATGTTCCCTCCTCGTGGTGTGACGTGACCAACTCAATGCCTGAGTCCATAGCCATCTTCAAGAAACGGATAAAAACACATCTCTTCCATCTTTATTTGACTCTCTAACTCTAGCACTTCCTTTTCTATTCTTAAAAAAAATAAACTAAGGCTAGTTTTTCTAATCTTTTTTTATTTTATCCATTTGTTTTTTTATTTATTATACAATTAACAAAAGGTAAAACGCCTTTAACACTCGTCTTTTTCTATAAAAAAAAAACCTGCTACATTTACTGCATTAAGCTAATTGTGACTTGTTATAGCAATTGCATATCATTGCTCTTTTGTTGATTTTGATTGCTTCAATTGTCCTCATTTGCAAGTCGCTTTGGATAAAAGCATCTGCTAAATGACTAAATGTATATACACAGGTGCATCTCAATAATTAGAATGTCAGGGAAAAGTCCATTTATTTCAATAATTAAACTCAAATTGTGAAACTCGTGTATTAAATAAATTCAATGCACACAGACTGAAGTAGTTTAAGTCTTTGGTTATTTTAATTTGTGATGATTTTGGCTCACATTTAACAAAAAAAACACCAATTCACAACAAATTAGAATATGGTGACATGCCAATCAGCTAATCAACTCAAAACACCTGCAAAGGTTTCCTGACTCTTCAAAATGGTCTCTCAGTTTGGTTCACTAGACTACACAATCATGGGGAAGACTGCTGATCTGACAGTTGTCCAGAAGACAATCATTGACACCCTTCACAAGGAGGGGAAGCCACAAACATTCATTGCCAAAGAAGCTGTTCACAGAGTGCTGTATCCAAGCATGTTAACAGAAAGTTGAGTGGAAGGAAAAAGTGTGGAAGAAAAAGATGCACAACCAACGGAAAGAACCGCAGCTTTATGAGGATTGTCAAACAAAATCGATTCAAGAATTTGGGTGAATTCACAAGGAATGGACTGAGGCTGGGGTCAAGACATCAAGAGCACCACACACAGACGTGTCGAGGAATTTGGCTACAGTTGTCGTCAGAGGCGTCTTACCTGGGCTAAGAGAAGAAGAACTGGACTGTTGCCCAGTGGTCCAAAGTCCTCTTTTCAGACGAGAGCAAGTTTTGTATTTCATTTGGAAACCAAGGTCCTAGAGTCTGGAGGAAGAACATCAAATAGTTGCTTGAAGTCCAGTGTTAAGTTTCCACAGTCTGTGATGATTTGGGGTGCAATGTCATCTGCTGGTGTTGGTCCATTGTGTTTTGTGAAAACCAACGTCACTGCACCCGTTTACCAAGAAATTTTGGAGCACTTCATGCTTCCTTCTGCTGACCAGCTTTTTAAAGATGCTGATTTCATTTTCCAGCAGGATTTGGCACCTGCCCACACTGCCAAAAGCACCAAAAGTTGGTTAAATGACCATGTGTTGGTGTGCTTGACTGGCCAGCAAACTCACCAGACCTGAACATAGAGAATCTATGAGGTATTGTCAAGAGGAAAATGAGAAACAAGAGACCAAAATAATGCAGATGAGCTGAAGGCCGCTGTCAAAGAAACCTGGGCTTCACACCACCTCAGCAGTGCCACAAACTGATCACCTCCATGCCACGCCGAATTGAGGCAGTAATTAAAGCAAAAGAGCCCCTACCAAGTATTGAGTACATATACAGTAAATGAACATACTTTCCAGAAGGCCAACAATTCACTAAAAATGTTTTATTATTGGTCTTATGAAGTATTCTAATTTGTTGAGAGTGAATTGGTGGGTTTTTGTTAAATGTGAGCAAAAATCATCACAATTAAAAGATCCAAAGACTTTAATTACTTCAGTCTGTGTGCATTTAATTTATTTAATACACGAGTTTCACAATTTGAGTTGAATTACTGAAATAAATGAACTTTTCCATGACATTCTAATCTATTGAGATGCACCTGTATATAACCAAACTGGAACCATATGCTAACATTGGGGAAACATTATGTGCTCGCCAGTTTATGATTGACAGCCGACATCAGCTTTGCTAGTCTGACCAATAATAGAGGGGGAAATGTTCAAATAACCTGTTTGAAAAACAGTTTTTGCAAATTCGCTTGGGACACAGAAGACTAAACAATACAGATACAATAATAGTACGATATATAACATTACTAATATGATATGACAATAAGCATTCAGATCTGTAATTAATAATGCATATAATACTGCAGAAATGAAGGTTTCAAATGAAGGACAGAGAAAGAGAGAGAGAGAGAGTTGAGCTGTGGAATGTAGGTCAGAGCTTGTTAACAATTTCAGATTTAGTGTTTCAGCTGAAGTTTTCAAAGGAAAAACAAAAGCGTGGCAGGCTGGACATCGGCCAGTAGCTTTGGGTGGAAACGTCTGAGCTTTCCATGAGCGCTGGAACGCACATTTACACCGGATCATCTCACGAGAACAGCAAGAAAACGATATTCAGGCAAACGAGCTTCAACGTGATCTGAACACTCAGCAAAAAGAAAAGAAAACCGCTGGTTTATGTACAAGTTGTTTTCATGGCCTCCATATTAGTTGTTTAACAGACTTTTATGCAAATGAACTTCACTTAGTCTTATTACAGGGAAAATCCTCTTTTGTAGGCCCTGCTTCCCTTGACAAAAAAACTAGATTGAGGAAAATAAGTTTGATTCATACATGTTTTGTTCATGATAATCAAATTAAATGTATAAATAAAAAAGACACTTCCCATTTTAATGAGAAAGATTAGGTTTATTTAGTACAAAAGTATTTTAGCATCTGATGGGGAAACACTCATAAAACAATGACGTGATGCTACAATTATACCTGTGAGATACTGTTAAATATATTCATACACTGGTCTGATGGATATATTTGTATTCATTGGTGTTCACGGTAAACCTGCTCCTAATAACCTAGAATAACTATAAAGAGAAACGCAACGCTGCTGCACATTTTAACACCACGTCCGTCCATCAATGCCTAGTGTGTAAGTTAGTCCGCAGGCACTTTACCAGGCTTCACTTCCCATAAACCCCCTCAGAGCAAACAATCAATCCACACACATACAATTTAAACAGTTATTGGTGCCAATCAAAGGGGGGAGGAAATCAAGAACATTATTAATATAGTATTTTTGTAACCAGCTATCAGACTCCTGTGATTCATTTAAGATAATTCACCCAAAAATGAGATTTCAGGCATTATTCACTCACAAACCCACGCTCGTAACATTTGAAGTTTATCTAAAGAAAAATATTAAGAATAGTCGTATGGTTTACATTATGGAAAAGTATTGGAAAATTGAGTAAACGATGGCCAAATGTACATTTTTGGGTGAACTATCACTTAATCTTGTTAGACAGAGGCTCAAACTACAGCGCAGAAACTCATTCGGTGTCTGACTCCTGCAGCTACTCTAACAGAGTGAACTCGTGGGAGGGGCTACTCGAGGCCCCGCCTTCACAGCTTGGCTTTGCCCGGCTGCAGTTGCAGGTTTTGAAGCTTCATTGCCATGCCCATGTTTCCGGTGATCTTCAGTTTGCCCTGGAAGAACGCCTGCGTGAACAAGAGCACAAGAGAGTGATTAACATGGAGGTTTTAGAAAACTGAACCTCCTGATAGGATAATTATTCATTTCTTGGCAGAGGACATTTGTTTTTCTGTGACCTTACATGCTGCACTTTAGTTTCTCAAAAACCACATGCAGGGCTATTCAGAGATACTAAAATGGGGTTTGGCCATGAAAACATCCTCTGCCTGTTTTTTTTAAACAAATGAACAAAAAAATTGATTTCAGTATCTGATTGATATTCAGATTGATTCTTGCAAAAGCCTCTCAGAAATATTTCAGTTCATAAAGCAGAATACATTTTCTTTTTCAATAAATACATTGAACTTGTTTTTTGTTTTTTTTAAATACACACTTTGTAAATGACATCAGGAATAAGCCCACAAAAAAAGACCAAATGCTGTATTAATTGTATAATATGGAATGTTTAGATTCATATAATGATACAATATATTGTATGTAGTAACAAATTGTGTACTGAGTAAGGAATTGACCATTGTATAAAAATAGTTTTTTTATATATGTTTAATGGAAGTTAACATGTATGTGAAAAAGCTGAAAAATACAGCGGATATAAAAAAAGAAATCGTCAACAAATAATTGCAATACTATAAAATATTTACATTAACAAAAATAAATATATTATATATACTACATAACACATTATTTAAGTCAAAGCAAATATTGTATAAACTAATTATTTTGTAATACCTTTCATAAAATAGTTTAAAAAAAAGTTTGATTTATACATTTAATCGAAGTTAACGTTAATGTTCAAAAACACAGCTGAACATGCATACACAATGAAAGAATGAGCAAAAGAACTATAAATAACTAAACTAATGAGTCATAAAGCATATAGCACAGGTGAATGTAATATTGTAATCCATTTAAAAAAAACTGAAATCTCAAAATCTTAGAATTAATTTATGATTTTCTGATGCAAGGAAAAAAAGTTCACAAAAAAAAAAACCTCAAGGTTCAACAAGTAAATGAACCTTCATGATCTGTCAGGGGAATGATCTCAAACTGCTCTCTAGTAACATAAAAGCCGTGCGGTGACATGATTGAGCAAGATCAACAGCAGCTGCGTGACAGGCTTTAATGAGAGCAGAAACGCTCCTCACAGAAGGGATGAACCCTGAAGTCATTTCAGAGAGTGACTCATTAGAGCTTTGTTTGTAAGCGGAGCACAACCGTACGCCTCCATCCTGCTAACAGGAAGCACTCAGGTAGCACTAAAACAGGGCCGCAAGTGAACGCGTTAATGACTTCTCCTTTCAGTCTGTTCCCAAACATCGGCTACCAGCCGCGTGGAAGCAGTTACAGAATACAAAAATGAATTAGGTCAGGTAAATATAGCCAGATTTCACGATGATGGACGTGACTACAAAGCAAGCGAGGAAACCACATCACTATAGGGCTGGGCGATATGGGCAAAAATGTGCTCGTTCTAAACGAAGTTCTGTGCAGTGGTTAAATAGATACAATAAAAAAAACAAGTCAAATTACAAAACTCCAACATTTCGAAATCCGTACAATACAAAAGATGAATCACTTTAGATTTGAATGCTGAACATTCTATTAATTCAGAGGCAAACTTCACATTTAAATGAAAAAAATAAATGGCACTTTGGTTATTTCGTTTTGGTAAACCTGCATTTCCCAAAAATTTAATTAAAGTAAAAATCTGAAAAAAAAAAAAAACTCAGATAAAAATCTGAAAGAAAAAAAAAACTTTCAGAGCACATTTAAAATGTTTCCAACTATATAAAAAAACCTTAATTTGTGGACTTGGTTACTGAACCAGTTCAGGTTGGTCAGTTTAAATGGTCTCAATGGAGCTTGTTGATCAGTCAGGGGTCAAATACGTATTTTGCTCCATCTGTGGCTTTCCATGAAGGGTGAGGTGTGGAAATGTGTTCCAGATGGGAAGCCTCACAATAATCTCTCTCTCTCAATGTGGGCCATTAGCAGTAGAAAAGGAAAGTGAGTGGGGATAGAGTTGAGCGTCTGTGCAGAAAGAGTTCATGGAAAACAGGAGGTGGATTGAGACAATGCACATAAGGAGCTGTACGAGCTGTGCTTTTAAGTGCTCAACCTTGATGTTCCTCTACAGAGAGACCTTGAATAGAAAATGGCTTAACATTTCCTTTATTAAATTGTGAATCATAGATTGATATAAAAAGGCAGTCTCCTAGCTAAAAACAATAGCGCTTTGAATTCACCACCACATGCAGATCTTAATGCATCAAAAGAACTACGCAGGACGGTGTAAAGCAAAGAAAAACATCTGGGTTCATGTGGGATGAGTCTCTGTGGTACGTCCAAACAGGAAAACTGAGACTAATCAGCCAAAATCATAATTATAACCATACAAACCACTTGGAGATTTCACCGATCTGCTTTTGCAGACATTCTAGGGTTTCTACTTTTTCCAAGTTATTATTTTTCAGGATATGTTATGAAAGCTAGTCAGGTCAAGTCAGCATGAAATGACATTTTCAACCTATTTTAATTGTATAATCCGACACACTACGGTTCAAAGGTTTGGGGTAGATGAGAGGTTTTATTATTATGAAAGAAGTCTCTTCTGCTCACCATGCATTTATTGGATTATTAAACAAATCAGTAAAATATTTATTACAATTCAAAATAACTGTTTTCTATGTCAATATATGTTAAAATATAATTTATTTCTGTGATCAAAGCTGTATTTTCAGCATCATTACTCCAGTCTTCAGAAATCATTATGATTTGCTGCTCAAGAAACATTTATTATTATGCTTAACTTATTTGTGGAAACTGCAACATTTTTATGATTAGAAGGTATTATAAAAGGAATACAATTATCTTTAAAAATGTAAAAGTTTGCTGTCACTTTGATCAGCTAAATGCATGCTTTCTGAATAAAAGTATGAATTTATTTAAAAACAAAAAAACCTTACTGACTCCAAGCGTTTGCATGCTAGTGTACTTTCAAATGACAAATTTGATACAAAAATTCACTTTACAAAAAACATTAAATCCCTTAACACATCTAAAAACAAAACTGCAACCAAGATATTAAAAGTCATTTTCTGAGAATATGCCTTGAATTAAGTTTATTTTACTTGACCCACTAACAAGTTATATTCTTGTTTAAATCTTTTTTTTCTTAAAACGAGGCAAGTTATTGCTTGTTTTATAGATGTTTTCATATTTTTAATAGGGCTACATTCATCTTTTTGCAGTCTAGCTTGAATAGCAGTATAGATAGTTCACATGATTCCACAGACGGAAGGAGGGAGGGAGGGATGTTTGGTGATTCGTCTGTGTGCTTCATCAGCACTTACGCTCTGTGGATTCATCTTTCCAGTCATGAGGTCCAGCAGGTCTGAGTCGGCCATCGCTATGGTGCAGTCTGCTTTCTTTTCTGAGAAGGAAAAAGGCAGAACATTAATAAGGAAATGAGAACCAGGCTGACACAGCAGCTCAAAACTCGCTGGTTTGGTAGCTCTTGTTACACAACGAAAGAGAATCCGGCACGCGTGAGCAGCTTTGATTCTGGTCATTAGGACACACACACAGACACACACACACACACACACACACACACACACACACACACAACACACACACACACACCTGTGAATACGTCACACACCCACACATCATTAAAACGGATGAGGAAGGCGAGGAAGAGCACAAGCGCTTGCACTACCGGAGAAACAGCGCCTAATGCCTCAAGAACCACTAACGTCACACGGACTCTTTTAACAATGTCCTTGCTATGTTTCTGACTCAGAAACATTTCAGTTGCATTGCTGTCTATGCAGGGTCAGAAAGTTCTCTGATTTCATCAAAAACATATATTTTGTGTTGTGAAGATGAAGGTCTTACGGGTTTGGAATAACGTGAGGATGAATAATTCAAGATGTAATTTTCATTTTTGGTTGAACTCTCCCTTTAACATTACAGCTTTTGAAATGTTTTACAAAAACAGAGACTATTGAACCATTGTTCTCCTGCGCACACCATCTGCTGCCATTATTGAGAGTATCGTGATTCGTGACGCAGGTCTTACTATGAACGAAGGTCTTACAGTTTCAGAACAGCATGAGGGTGAATCATTCATGACAGATTTTTCATTTTTGGATGAACTCTCTCTTAAATGACGTAGAATTTCAATTGATTTAATAAAAGTTTTTAAATATTTAAAAGCTGTTATTTTAATAGCATTGCTAATTATGTACAGATTGCATTTAATAGAGTTTAATTAACATTTTAAAAGCCATGTTTATAGAATTGTTAATTATGTATAATTTGCATTAATTTAATACATTTTAGTCATTTAAAAGCTGGTATGTTAATAATTTGCATAAATAATAAAATGTTATTTAGAATATTTTAAAAGCTGTTTTTAATATTATTGTTAATCATTAATAAGTTGTATTGTATTTGAATACTATTTTAATTAAAATTTATTTCAATATATTTTTATTACATAAGTATTTAAAGTTTTAAATAAATGTTATAAAATGTATCATTTGTATTCATTTATGTATTTTACTAAAAATGTTATTTAACTGTATTGTTAATTAAGTATACTGTGTATTGTGGATTACTGTAATTTGTTTATTTTTAATAATATAAAAAGCTGTTATTTTGATAGTGTTTGTAATTATATATTCTTTGTATTAATTTAAAACATTTGATTATTATATTAAATGCTGTAGAAAAAAAATCACATTTATGTATTTGTTTGTTAATTGATTTCAGTTTATTAATCGAGTATTATTAATTAATTTGAAGTGGGTTTTGATGTGTTTTCTGTGTGTGTGTGATGTGTGTGTGTGATAATGTTTGAAAACATTTGCAGTTTTCGAGTTAAATCGCAATTGACATCAAAGAAAAAACATTTGTAGCTTTGTTTGTTAACTATGATGTGTCAGTCATGAATGTGAGTGGATTATGTATTAGTTGAAGTGCGGTTGTGTGTTTGTCGTCGGTGTGTGCGTGGCTGTTGTTGTGTGTGTCGTGGTTGTGTGTGGCCGTCTTGCTTGTGCGCTGCATGTCGTTTACGCTGTGTGCGTGTGTGTGTGTGCGTGTGTGTGTGCGCGTGTGTGTGCGCATGTGTGTGCGTGTGTGTGTCAGAGCAGCAGTTGTTCTGATAACATTAGCAGTTTTCAGAAAAACACGGTCAAACTCTGGGGACAATAACGAACCACTCCTTCAACCCATGACCCCAAAAAACTATTTGTACAGCCTTTTCCAAGTCAAATAACTACACCTGATGCAGATGCGTCCAGCCAGACACACTGATGAGCTGGAAAATGTCATCCGTTCACAGATCAATACTGTCTGCATTTAGATCAGACTCACCGGCATCATTGTGAACGGAGCCTGTTCCGTTCTTAACATCGACGATCCAGAAGGCTTCCTTTCCCTCCGGCCCGTCCTTCACCTTGAAGGCAAACACACCTCCGATCTTCTTCACAAACTGCTCTCCGTCCTGCACACACACACACATGTCACAGAGTACATCCGTTGCACAACCGCTGTAAACTGTGTGAACCGCAGCTAAACTTAGATATAGTGAAGAGATACATGTTCCCCTCAAACAGAAATAAGTGTACATTTAATAATATAACAGTGTTCATTCAGAATAATTGGGCCATTTTTCCCAGTCACCTTAATAACAAAAAGTGACCCAACTTACCTAATATAAATACACATTATATATTCAGAATAGAAACTATGAGGGAGCGGAAACAGAAAATGTTGCAAGCCTTTAGAATAGGGACCAATTCTCACTATTAACTAGTTGCTTATTAGCACGCCTGTTATTAACAATAATATATTGGCTGTTTATTAGTATTTATAAAGCACATATTGTGCATGACCATATTCTACATCCTTAATCATACCCAATAGCTAAACAACTACTTTACTATTGATACGCAGCTAATTAGGAGTTCATTGAGGCAAAAGTTGGACCTTAAAATAAAGTGTGACCGATATAAATGTGCAATAACTACTACATCTCAAAATTGGTTGAAGTCAATGACAAAAGAAAAAAGTAGGTTTGATTTGAACCTTGGAAAGAGATGATAAAACGCAACCAAATATCTAAAGGGCATTCAAACAACATCCTATTTGTTACACTTGCTTGCTTTTCACACAAGCAGAAGCATCATAAACAGCAATGAAAGCGCCGGCTCAACCTTCCAGTCTGTGAGAGCGCGGTGTTAAATTTCCCCGTAAAATTACACACTGCATTTCAGAGCGTACTGGAGCAAAACTGATCTGAAAGCGCATCGGTTTTTCCCAGAGTCCGTCTGGTTGTGTAACAGGCCGTTATTGGAGTCAGTTTTTTGGCAGGGGCTGAAATGTGGCTGATGGTGGGAGATTATCAGCGTCTCGGCCGTGTGCAGCTAAACAGAGCAAATCTCCAGAGGGAGCGAGTGTCACGGCTGAACATTAACAAACACACATCATCCAACATAACCACGACTGAACTCGAAATTACAGCTAGAACCAGAGGCATGGATGAAGAAATGAGGGCTTGTGAGGGTTAAAATGATTGTTTATTCACCCTCATGTCATTCCAAATCTGTCAGAAAGGATCCACTAAAGACATCTCGCAAACACTTTCCATTCAATGCAAGTGCACGGCCATTTCTACTATCACGTTTCAAAAGGATCAAGAAACATTCAAGCATTATGCCTGCCAAAGTTAACATGTGCACTTGATATATATATATATATATATATACTAGTGGTGGGCCGTTATCGGCGTTAACGTGCTGCGTTAACGTGAGACTCTTATCGGCGATAAAAAAAATATCGCCGTTAATCTATTCTCAAAGTTGGGTTGGGAGCTGGGTCTATACTACGCAAGCTATGATGACTTTCACCCTGATATTTTAGCGCGGATGTATACCTAGCCGAATTGCACTGTAGGGGGCGAGAACGAGTCTTCGAACTAGAGGCTCGCAGTCCGTGATGGACAGATTGTTAACGGCTGGTCTGTGTGGTAATACAATCGGGCAGGACATCCAAACTCACCTATCATTCATCAACCTCAAATATGGCTTTTCATCTGAAAGATGTATGTAGTAGCAACTTTACATGGCCGCTCAATATGATGTTAACCTAGAGAAATGTGCGCTATTGAAGTGTTTGTGTGGAAGCGCGTTTGCTGCAGGACAGGCTCCGTTGCGCTCACTTGCTCTTAAAATCTCCGTCATTTTTGGTCATACAGATAAAAGTAGCCTAATACATCTTTCGAATCTGTAAAGACTCTACGTTTATTTGTGTGCACTCAGAATAACAACGAAACGTTGTGCTTTTAAGCAAACAGGATGCGCTTTAGGTCTCATGTGAACTTGAGCGAGAAACTTAGAAACTCCGTCTTTGAAAAATATATCTATAGAGAGTGAAATGTCTAAAAAATAAAAATAGAAGACGTGTGTGTTAGCATGGATGATTTACATGAAATTTAATCTGTGCAACACTGTGCATAAGATGGCTGTCAGTTCAATATAATAACAAAAAACGACATTTTGGGTTTTTATTCAACTAATAAGGTGGGCACGCTGTGATCTGTACTATATTTTTACTGTAATTGACAGTTATCAAAAAAACAAAAAAACAACAACACGGGAGTGGGAGGGAATGGGAGTCATTCTTCCGGGAGTGGAACGGGATTTTCCTCCAGTTTTTTCGTGGGATTGGGACGGGAAGAGATTAAAGTTTGTGATGCATTTTGGAAACAGGAGATGAGCCCCTGGTCTAATGTGCCACCTGGCTTGAGAAACCCGTTCTCAAAGACTTACTTTTAGTCATTATTTGGGTAGCACACATATTCTGAATGCCTTCGGCAGAATTCAAATGAGCCATTTTAATCTAGATTAATCTAGATTAATTCCAAAATTAATCTAGATTAATCTAGATTAAAAAAATTAATCTATGCCCACCTCTAATATATACACATATATACACAAACGCATGTATGTTTTGTTTTTTCACATTTACCAAATTTGATGATGCTATCATTTTGATTCATTCTAAAGACTGGTCAGAAATCATAATTGCAATTATTTTATTTTATTGACACATCATGATTTTTAAAGAAGAAAAACATGTCATATATATATATAATTAATAACCATTCATTGCAAGGAAACAGTTTTCTCACATAGTTTAAATTTGTTTTTATATGAGACAACACATAGCTGTTTTTGTATTTTAGGAATGATTCATAAATATTCCTTTTATTGTGCTGATTATTAGCTTTTTGTAGCTTTATTTATACAGACTGTTCAAAAGTTTAAGATTGGTAAGAATGCGTAAATGTTTTTCAAAGAAGCCTCTTCTGCTCACCAAGACTGCATTTCTTTGATCAAAAATATAGTAAAAACAGTAAAAAAGTGAAATATTATTACAAATTATATTTGTAATAATATTATTTAAAATAGCTGTTTTCTATGTAAATATATTGTAAAATGTAAATTATTTCTGTGATCAAAGCTGTATTTTCAGCATCATTACTCCAGTCTTCAGTGTCACATGATCTTCAGAAATCATTATGATTTGCTGCTCATTTATGATTATTATCAAAGTTGAAAACACTTGTACGGCTTCACATTTTTGCATTCAAAAGAACTTTCTCAGACAGAGAAGAGCGTAAACCATATGAGTTTGGTACAATATGTGACCCTGGACCACAGAATCAGTCATAAGTAGCACGGGTATATTTGTATTAATAGCCAACAATATGGACCAAAATTATAGATTTTTCTTGTATGCCAAAAATCATTAGGATATTAAGTAAAGATCATGTTCCAAGAAGATATTTGGTAAATGTCCTATCATAAATATATCAAAACTTAATTTTGGATTAGTACTATGCATTGCTAAGAACGTCATTTGGACAATTATAAAAGCGATTTTCTTAATATTTTGATTGTTTTGCACCCTCAAATTCAAAATGTACAAATAGTTGTATCTCAGCCAAATATTGTCATATCCTAACAAACCGAAAGCTTTCGGATTATGAATAAATCTCAGTTTAAACCAACTGACCCTTATGACTAGTTTTGTGGTCCAGGGTCACAAATGAGGTAAAGTATGTGAACCTGGATACTGAGGCCAAGTTATGGCTTGATTTCTAATATTAACCAGGTTATGAGCAGTTTGGGGAAAGGGATTGTCACATATGTCACCAAACACCTTAAAAGACATGAAATGGCATGAAAAGTACTGAGGAATTTAGGTCGAATGAATAAAAGCCTTTCACAGCAGCTAGCATCCAGCAGCCTGACAGAGGAGCACTGCTGACATGATTAAAGCCGGGTAATAACACAGATTCAGATTGATCTTGCTGTAGCCTTGGGCAGAGATGTTGAGGTGTTAAGAGGCTTTAACAGTGCAGCCCATGAATTCAGATAAATGAACCGAACAGGGCTTCTCGTACCTCGTGCAGTTTTTTACTGATCTCCTGGAAGACGGAGTGAGATTTGAAGCCCTCTAGACCCGAGGATGAGCTGGTCAACACCGCCTGGATGCGTGGAGAGCTGGGGATGAGAGAAATATACACACTCAGAAAACATGGTTGAAAGATTAATACACCCAATAGTTCTTCTGTGGATTCAGGTTTGAAACCAACAGTGCGAGTTAATGCTTTTTGGGTGAACTCTCCCTTTAAGAAGATTTTGCACAATGATGCATCAAAAACAGCACCAAATGTGGTTCCCCTATGACCGGGACAGGCAAGTTCGGTCCTGCAGAGTTCAGCTCCAACCCTAGTCAAACACACCTGCCTGTAACATTCTAGTGATCCTGAAGACATTGATTAGCTTCTCCAGGTGTGTTTGATTAGGTTTGGAGCTAAACTCTGCAGGACGCTGGCGCTCCAGGGGTCCGTTCTTCGTACGTCGCTAACTCAGTTAGCTGGATTTGATGGTTGACGATTTCACTTGATCTTGGATTGTTTGGTTCTTCGAAGCTCATCCCGGAGTTGCTGTCATAGCAACGGGTCCGTAAGCTTAAACCTGCTTGGGAGCAGGCTTATTTCATGTAAGCAGGATTAGATCGCATCCTTTTAAGCAGACTTGATACTTAAAATATGTCCCAGTCACTGCTACTTTATTACAAGTGTACCCTACTGATCCAGGGACAATAATTAAAAATAATAATCATTTAAAAATATTATAATAATGTTGTGTCATCTATAATACTATAGACACAGCCAGTTTTACTCACTGAAAGATGTAGTCGTCATAAAATAATTACTAAATAATTGTATTAGAGTCTTACAGACATGCTATACAGTTAATTCATGTGAGGGGTGACAGATATTATGGGATGGGCTTAATGGAGCGCAAGGAGATGCGGGTAACTTGATTTTGACCCTTAAGAAACTTTAATTAATGTTACTTGTTACTGTCAAGTAACAAATCCATTTCAAAGATAAAATTAAATGAATTGTTAATTACTACATTGAAATAAAAATGTAAAGCCTGTACAAGAAATACTAGAAATCATGAATATAAATAATTGGGAATCATGTAACACAATTAAAATAAATTAAAAACAGTGCATATTTCATTGATCTATTATAACATTTATTTAGTTTGTTCGTTTGGCTGTTTCCTTATAAAAGTCCAGAAATCTTGTCGTCAAGTTTTTCGTCAGGTGACTTTTTTAATGATATGATGTCATTACGTTGCTGTCTTGCCACCAGCCAATCGCTACATTGCTGATCGTGGTTTCGAGTATCGATGCATAGCCCCTTTTAAACCATCAGATAACTCAATCCAGCCGTACTAATCATCAACAGCAGGTGCGTTCGAAGAACCGAATTAGCCAGATCCTGATTAGCGCGATGATATCATCTTGGATCTGTCATTTGATCTCGGATGTAATGAGCGACGTACGAAGAACGGACCCCAGGACTGAAGTTGCCCATCACTGCCCTATGATTATGAGCCAAAGAACCGCTTTTAGAGCTATATAGTACAATTGTTTTTGAGTGCAACAATACAAAAAATAATAATTAAAACATCCTTTTTAAGAAGTAATTACACACATTTTCCCAAGTTTTAATTTGAACTGTAAACCTCTGCAGTGCAGGACTTTGTTTACTTTTTAAAATATTACTTAATTTTATTGCTTTATGCCTTCATTTGATTACCACCATTTTTTATCATAAATTTGTATTAAAAATGAAAACACAAAACAGATTTTCAGTTCAAACTAAATATTTACTAGGGACCTTTTATTGTAAGACATGTAAAAAAATATTAAGATGTTAAAGTGATGCATTTTAATTGTTAAAAAGCATGTCTAATCAATTAAATTAAACCATTCAAATGGAATCCAGAAAAATAAAAAGGCACACACATAATTAAAAAAATGCTAAATATATTATTAGCCTAAATGTTGATTGTACTCATCCTGTCATAAACACATATACCCGATCTAAACAGAAGAATGGGGCTGTTTTAAGTTCAGCACACATATTTAATCGCAGGAAGACATGCAGACACAAAGATCTCTGGATGAACGGATCACACGACACATGTAGAGTTACTCAGAGATTTAACACACATGCTGGAGACAGCCAGATCAAAACACTTTGCTCTTCCACAACGTTTTTCTGGGAGATCAAGAACAATTGCATGATCTTGGATATTTCCTCATGGGTAAAACAAAAAATGATATAGTATAACTCTTAGCTGAAAATAAATATTAATACTACCACTAATAATAATAATTACATTATAAATGACAGTAATATTTATTTTACATTTTTATATAATGCATTATTTATTTTGTTATATAGGCTAGATATATAGATATAAGTATATATGCCTAAAGCATGGTAATACATAGTATATATATTTTTTATATGCTCAAATATAATTTAATTTGCACCATTAGTGTATTTTAAATGCTAGATTTGTCTTAAACCTGATCATTTAGCTCCAGTAAGACAGAAATGCCCGTCACCTATAAGATCAATCCACTGTCATCATTCAAAACACTCTGAATATTTCATATTAGCGAATTAAAAACAGAAATCCGGTAATAAATGGCACACAGAGATGTAAATGACCTCCATATCCTGCTGTCCCACTCTGAGCTCTGCAGACGCATTAACACGCGCTGTGTGATTGATTATAAGCACGTGATGTGTTCATCATCATCATCATCCTCACCTTGACACCTGTGGGACTCGCATTGTTGCTGAATATGAACTGCAGACAGAGAGAGAGGTGAACGCAAGGCCGCTGGCACTCGGACGATCAGTCTCTGAACGCTACTTCCGGGTTCAGTGGCCATGTGACAGACCTGAATAATCACACACTGATCGAGAGGATGATCTTTATTCTGTGTCCCTTTCATAACTCTTTTAACTATAACCCCTGCCTTCTGAGAAGACCTACAGGATCCTCACAGCCTGCTTTAGAGAAGACAGAAACATGGTTTATTAGCAATAATAAACCATGACAATCCCTAATAGTTATGCAATATCAGCCATACAAAGAGTTCTTTAGCCTGCAGAATATGGCTAGTTGGTGTTTTTATATTATATAATTCATGTATTCTATATTATTATAATAGCTTACACTATATTATTATTATTATTAATTTGAATTTATTGACACAGTTCACAAAGAAAGAACAATTAGAGAAAGAAAAAAAACATTTGAGAAACATTTGCGAAAGAAAAAACAGAGAAATAAAAAAAATAAAAACAACACCTCTAGTAGACATAAAAAACAAGATGCTAATATTTAGAAAATAGATATGTGTTGTTCTTGTTATGGAATTTTAAGTAGAAGTTTGCCAAAAAATTAATAAAGAACACGTTCAACTGCATGATAAGCATACACCCTAGAAATATACCTTTTTATGGCAATTGCTAATGTTTAAACTCAGATTTATAAAATAATTAGTAATTAATTTACTCGGATTATTATAAAAACACAGATAAAAACTTAAATTCACTCAGAGATTGTGTAAATCTGGACGTGCCCCGTGAAAACAGAAGATCCTATGCTGTCATCTGCTGGTCAGATTGGTGCTCTTCACAGAACAGATCGTGAAAGCAGACTTCTTCAGGGAAATTATCTAGCTCTATGAACCGTGATCTTTGCCGAAAATCTGAACATCTTACTTTTAACAGATATAAAAAATGTATATGGATAAAGCTGTGTTTAACGTGAAACGATCCAGGTATTTATGTAGACTCTTGTATAAAGAATATGTCCAAAAGAGCTTGCATGAACTGAGATGAGTGACAGCTTTTTAATGACTATAAAGAGAGTTTGCAAGCAGATACAACAGTTAATAAGGAATACCATTCTCTGATTTTGCTCTATTTCGTCAATGAAAATAATTCCAAACACAGTCACAGCCGCTGCTATGTAGTGTTTCATTCATGATTGAATCTGCATTTGAACGAATTGAACGAATCTAGTGAATCAATGATTCAATCACCCATTCACAAGGACAGACATTTGAACGAATTTAACAAATCTATGAATCAATGATTCATTCACCCATTCACAAGGACAGTTATTTGAACGAATTGAACAAATCTATGAATCAATGATTCAATCACCCATTCACAAGGGCACTAATTTGAACGAATTGAACAAATTTAGGAATCAATGATCCAATCACCCATTCACAAGGACAGTCATTTGAATGAATTTAACAAATTTATGAATCAATGATTCAATCACCCATTCACAAGGACAGTCATTTGAACGAATTGAATGAATCTAGTGAGTCAATGATTCATTCACCCATTCACAAGGACAGTCATTTGAACGAATTGAACAAATCTATGAATCAATGATTCAATCACCTATTCACAAGGACAGTCATTTGAACAAATTTAACAAATCTATGAATCAATAATTCAATCACCCATTCACAAGGACAGTCATTTGAACGAACTGAACAAATCTAGTGAATCAATGATTCACTCACACATTCACAAGGACTGTCGTTTGAACGAACTGAACGAATCTAGTGAATCAATGATTCAATCACCCATTCACAAGGACAGTCATTTGAACGAACTGAATGAATCTAGTGAATCAATGATTCTATCACCTATTCACAAGGACAGTCATTTGAACGAACTGAACAAATGTATGAATCAATTCACAAGGACAGTCATTTGAATGAATTGAATGAATCTAGTGAATCAATCATTCAATCACCCATTCACAAGGACAATCATTTGAACGAATTGAACAAATCTATGAATCAATCATTCAATCACCCATTCACAAGGACAGTCATTTGAACGAATTGAATGAATCTAGTGAATCAATCATTAAACCACCCATTCACATGGACAGTCATTTGAACGAATTGAACACATTTATGAATCAATGATTCAATCACCCATTCACAAGGACAGTCATTTGAACGAATTGAATGAATCTAGTGAGTCAATCATTCAATCACCCATTCAAAAGGACAGTCATTTGAACGAATTGAATGAATCTAGTGAATCAATCATTCAATCACCCATTCACAAGGACAGTCATTTGAACGAATTGAACAAATCTATGAATCAATCATTCAATCATCCATTCACAAGGACAGTCATTTGAACGAATTGAATGAATCTAGTGAATCAATCATTAAATCACCCATTCACAAGGACAGTCATTTGAACGAATTGAACACATTTATGAATCAATGATTCAATCACCCATTCACAAGGACAGTCATTTGAACGAATTGAATGAATCTAGTGAGTCAATGATTCATTCACCCATTCACAAGGACAGTCATTTGAACGAATTGAACAAATCTATGAATCAATGATTCAATCACCTATTCACAAGGACAGTCATTTGAACGAATTGAATGAAACTAGGGAGTCAATGATTCATTCACCCATTCACAAGGACGGTCATTTGAACGAATTGAACAAATCTATGAATCAATGATTCAATCACCTATTCACAAGGACAGTCATTTGAACAAATTTAACAAATCTATGAATCAATGATTCAATCACCCATTCACAAGGACAGTCATTTGAACGAACTTAACGAATCTAGTGAATCAATGATTCACTCACACATTCACAAGGACTGTCGTTTGAACGAACTGAACGAATCTAGTGAATCAATGATTCAATCACCCATTCACAAGGACAGTCGTTTGAACTAACTGAATGAATCTAGTGAATCAATGATTCTATCACCTATTCACAAGGACAGTCATTTGAACGAACTGAACAAATCTAGTGAATCAATGATTCAATCACCCATTCACAAGGACAGTCATTTGAACGAACTGAACGAATCTAGTGAATCAATGATTCAATCACCCATTCACAAGGACAGTCATTTGAACGAACTGAACAATCTAGTGAATCAATGATTCAATCACCCATTCAAAAGGACTGTCATTTGAACAAACTCAACGAATCTAGTGAATCAATGATTCAATCACCCATTCACAAGGACAGTCGTTTGAACGAACTGAATGAATCTAGTGAATCAATGATTCAATCACCCATTCACAAGGACAGTCATTTGAACGAACTGAATGAATCTAGTGAATCAATGATTCAATCACCCATTCACAAGGACAGTCATTTGAACGAACTGAATGAATCTAGTGAATCAATGATTCAATCACCCATTCACAAGGACTGTCATTTGAACGAACTCAACGAATTTAGTGAATCAATGATTCAATCACCCATTCACAAGGACAGTCGTTTGAACGAACTGAATGAATCTAGTGAATCAATGATTCAATCACCCATTCACAAGGACAGTCGTTTGAACGAACTGAACGAATCTAGTGAGTCAATGATTCAATCACCCATTCACAAGGACAGTCATTTGAACGAACTGAACGAATCTAGTGAGTCAATGATTCAATCACCCATTCACAAGGACAGTCATTTGAACGAACTGAACGAATCTAGTGAGTCAATGATTCAATCACCCATTCACAAGGACAGTCATTTGAACGAACTGAACGAATCTAGTGAATCAATGATTCAATCACCCATTCACAAGGACAGTCATTTGAACGAACTGAACGAATCTAGTGAGTCAATGATTCAATCACCATTCACAAGGACAGTCATTTGAACGAACTGAACGAATCTAGTGAATCAATGATTCAATCACCCATTCACAAGGACAGTCATTTGAACGAACTGAACGAATCTAGTGAGTCAATGATTCAATCACCCATTCACAAGGACAGTCGTTTGAACGAACTGAACGAATCTAGTGAGTCAATGATTCAATCACCCATTCACAAGGACAGTCGTTTGAACGAACTCAACGAATCGATTTATTAATTGAATGAATGAATCAGTGACTTGCCGCCAACCACTGGCCCTTTTATTTTAATTTTAAAGAATAATTTCAGTTATTAAAATCATTTAATATTAAAAACGAATAAACAATAGAGAAACTGCAGCGCTCCAATCATCATAATATAGAGGAGATACGCGTCTGTTACTTGCAGTTTGTTCGGCGTGCTGAATGCATATTCCTCCAAAAACCTGGAAATCACTGAATTAGACATTTTTAATATAGATAAAAAAAAAAAACTACAACACCGAAAGCTGACGTGTGCATAAATAACGTTTGCGTAAATAACGGTTTCCAGTAAAGCACATTTTCCATTCAACAGCTTTCTGTCTGGTTTCATATCGTGCGTTGGATCTTTTTATTCTTGCAGGTAATTGATTTATTCTCGTTATTTGTTTATGTGCACATAGCCTATCTATCCGGAATTGGTTTAACGGGATGATTTGTTTGTGTTATTATGATTAGCCTATATAAATTATACCTTTAATAAACATGCATTTTACTTATTTATTCTTTATTTTTATTACATTTTATTGATTGTCAATGACATGACTCCAACTCCACTTTAGGTTAATTGGTTCATTCTTGTGCTTTATTTTTTATGTGATGTACTTAAGTAGTTAATTGAATTGAATAATGTCTTCTTCAGTGTGTCTGAGAATCCAGATTAATCCTCAGAATAAAGGCGAGTTCTTGTCCATCTCACCAGAAAGAGCCTTTGCTGTCTTTCTGTTCGCCCACACTGTGCTTCATTTGGTTGTTATTAATTTCATCGGTTAAAGTCCACATGCGCCGATAAAAAGGTCAAATATACCGACTTCAGTCTACAGCCTTAGGAAAACCCAATCCTTATTATATAAATGAAGAGAGCACTATCTGTGTAATTTGTAACTTATTAAGTATTTAAGTGTCACGTTATGTCTCATATATTAAATTTTGATATGGCACAAGTCAAATATTGACATGAAGATTAATGTTTACCAGATAACCTGTAACTTTAAACTGTAGTTTCGCACTATACCAAACATGTAAAATTATCACATTTGGTTTTATCTTCAAATATTCTAAATATTTTCTTTCACACGTGCTCATTAATGAATATCTGGCTCTTGATGCAGATTGACTGTCAAGAAATGACCAAACCTGGAAAGCACACGCAGCTACCGGAAGCAGAGAATAAACATCATGTGTATGATTGTTATTTTCTCCCAACACTGACAGCACCTTCACACCTTATCCAGATTCCCAGCGCTGTGACAAATCCTCAAACTTCCTAACACTACTCGACAAATAAATGACATTTCTTGAGATGGGGTCAATGTTGGGTCCATTTCTGTTGCCTCCCAATAATCTGTGATGATTGAAGAGAATTCAGTCTAGGCTAATATGCTCAACTGGAGTGTATCTTCATATTATCTTTGCATTTAAAACACGTTTGTTCATGTTTCATTATTAGTATTATACAGATATGTATTGATTGATTGATTTATTCGGATATAAAACATAATAAACCATGTTGATTTGTGTTGTCTGTGACAAGAATATATGGAACAATTTACTCCTAACTGTTCCTTTGAATACACAAATCGTGTGTGTGTGTGTGTGTGTGTGTGTGTGTGTGTGTGTGTGTGTGTGGTGTGCGTGTGTGTGTTGAATGCAATGTAAGTCGCTTTGGATAAAAGCATCTATAAACTGCATAAATGTAATTGAAAAAAAGTGAAGAGTACAGTAAATAAATGCTGAATGCATTAAAACAGTAAGACTAATATGTAAATTAAAATACTCCTCTATCATGTGACATTGAAATCTCAGAAAAGTAACTGTGCCTCTTCGGCGCTGGACAGTGAATTAAATATTAATAGCTGTAAAATAAAATAAAAATAGAGATCTGAACTAAAAACAATAAGGGTCTTTAGTCCGCTAATCCCGCCCATTTTATCATTCCCTTTTATGAATCTACTCTCTTCGATTTCTGTTGTTTGACGCGCCCGTGACGTCACGACAGCGCATGCGCAGTAGCGTCTTTCTGCACATCGCTTCCTAAATACGGATTCAAACTCTTGCGGGTAAAGTGTCGGTTTATACTCTGTTTTTCTGCGTGATATTTGAATTGCGAATTTCTTTTTTTTGCTCCACGTACTGCTACATTGTTGCATTTAATGTCATTTTTGTCAAAGCGCAAACATTCAGCGATAAACCTCAAAACACTGCTAATCTGTGAGTTGACGATTGTAAACATGCTTACTATAATTAATCATTATTAATGAATGCAATTACTGATTGTACCAATACACTGTGTAATGCTATTGGACATTTACCATAGTATTTAAAGAGGTCCTTTGAATACAAAGGCGCGTGACTGTGGTTATCGTTTAGTACCATGGTAACGTTATATAAAAAATATAAGGTAAAACCATCTGATTCATAATTTAACTGTGGTACCAATACAAATATCTGCCAGAGGGGTATGAAAACTTGTTTTCCGTTTGAATTAATTTCGCCCATTGGCAGATACATTTTCGTGTTTCAAAAACTCATTTCATTTTGCCAAATTTCTCAGAAACCAACACATCTTAGTTCATGCCATTTAGCTTCTCGAGTAAATGTATCTTGATTTAATAATGTTTAGACATTAGGACTGGAAAATAAGACAAACATACAGAGGAAGAGCATCAGTTTTTGCATTGTGTGTGTACAGTAATTTCCATATTTGTGTGGTTGTAAGCAGAGCATTGTTTCATAATTGTGGTAACAAAACAGTAGTCTTATTTGTAAGAGTATATCTGAATAAAACTCAAGTTCCCTTCCACACCTCTCAGATGCTGATTGACACCTGTCAGATGCTGATGACCTCATGGCATCGTCCTCTGAGGTGAACGTCCACATGGAGGAGGTGGTGGTGGTCACGACCCCTGACAGCGCGGGTCAGACTTCATCCGCCGAGGAGGAGGAGAAGAATATACTGGTGGCGACGGATCTGGAACAGTCTGGGTGAGCGTTATCTCTTTTGTGACTCCATGTTCACCTCCCATCATGCATCTCTTCACAGCAGCCTTTGTCTTTTCCTACACAGGGAAAACATTATGGAGCAAACCATGGAGTCCGATGCTGAGTCTAGCACTATTCTCTCCCTGCCCAAAGACACTGTGTTGGGTAGGAATTGCGTTTCGCAGGTTAAAGACACTCTAACAGAGCAATAATCCACTCAAGGTGGTTTATTGCAGTGAATTTTCCAGTTCATGCGGGTCTTAAAAAGTCTTAATTCGTCCTTCCTCATATTAAGACCTAAAAAGGTCTTAACCTGGAACACAAAGACTTAGCTTCAAGAAATTATGTAATTAAATGTTGCATAAACTGCAAAAACAAACACACACAAAATCCATTTCCACAGCATTAAGTCAAAATACATTGATGCAAATTGTACATAAGACGTCTTGATTTCTGAGAGATTGAACTAAATTAAACGAGTTTGTGTTTTATTCAAGGACAAATATCTGCAGACTTGTTTGAATTTAATAAAAAGTTTTTTCTTGGCCCGTTGGTAGATATTTGTTCTTGTTTTAATCAACACACATTTCATTTTGATACATTTTTCTGAAACCAACATATTGTATAATTCAAACTCTTATTTTAATAAATACTGAGGAAGAGCATCACTTTTTGTGGTGTGTGATCAGAAGGTAAAGTCATTTCCATATTTGTGTGGATGGAAGCTGAGTTATTCAAGCATTAAGTTGCTCATATGGTCATTGTTTCATAACTTCAGTTTTGTTTTAGTTCCATTGGAATATTACGATTGTTTGTTTTACATTTTTGAATTGCATTTTGTGTTTTAATTTAAATTTTAAAGTTAGTACATTTGTAATTTATATTATTTTATATTATATCACTTATTTATTTATGTAAGTTTTAGTTTATTTAGTTTGAATGATTTGAGTATTTCAACTTTAATGAAAATGAGAAAGGTTGCTTTGGCATCTAGCTGAAATAAAAGTTTAAGTTTTTTTTGTAATCATGTTTATTTTAAGTAATTTAATTTTTATGGTTTTAGTTAATAGTATAATAACCTGGGATAAAAATTTTGCAAAACATAATTTAGCTAATGGCGTTAATTACATTGATTTATTTTATTCTTATTTGAACATACTATGTTCTAGGGATGTGACGAGATCTCGTGAGATCAGACTGGTATAAACACTTACAGTAGTGAGTATAAACACTTACAGTAGCGAGTATAAACACTTACAGTAGTGAGTATAAACACTTACAGTAGCGAGTATAAACACTTACAGTAGCGAGTATAAACACTTACAGTAGTGAGTATAAACACTTACAGTAGTGAGTATAAACACTTACAGTAGTGAGTATAAACACTTACAGTAGCGAGTATAAACGAACGTATCTTAACACTTGTATTGTAAACGACAACCCGTTTAAACAGTATTTGTCATTGAATCATTCATTCAGGAAGTCTTTATGAAGTGAAGCACTGACGACTCCATTCAATTTGTATTTTTTATTTTGTTCAAATGAATATATATTTTAAAAGTAATAATTAAATTAAATAATGGAAATTGTGTCAGAACCACTAGTAAATTACGTTATTTTGTTTAGTTTTCGAATCTTTATTTTTCAGAATCGTGATCTCCAATTTAGATAAAAAAAATGTGATTCTCAATTTATCCAGAATCGTGCAGCTGTAGTTTGCATGTTGTTATTACTGCATGCAATTCATTAAAATAGAAGTTTAATATCATAAAGTACAAGTTTATTTCAAAATGCACCTACAATTTTTAGCATTTTGTGTTTTTCAGTTGAATATAAGACTATTTTTCCCCTCTATATTTCATCATTGAGGATTAAAAAACAAAGTCTAAAAATCTGGTCTGGTTCTCGTGAACCCAGTCTCGTGGGATAAGTGTCTCGTCACACCCCTAATATGTTCATATTTACACAGTGAAAATATCTGAAGATGCAGAAGTAGAGGGGGATATTCTCTACCCAATAACCTGTGGGGACAGCAAAGCCAACCTCGTCTGGAAGAGGTTTGTGTGTCCGGGGATCAACATCAAATGTGTGCAGGTAAATAAGTGATCTAATCTGATTTAAAACACATTTCAGTTCATTTATTGATTTTTCTCTTTTTGATTTAATGGCTTGTTCTTGTTCCAGTTAATCACTGTTGATTGTCATGTTATGTTTTTAGTTCATGCATTAATTTCCTTTAGAAATGTAAAAAGTAAATAATGTTATTATTATGCTTATATTATTAAATTGCTATTATTATTATTACATTATGTTTGCAGAAGTGCTGATTACTCAGCTTGCATAAAAATAACAGATTCTATATTTATCAAACTGCATCAAAAAATGAAAATGCAAATCTGCAATTTTTTAAAAATCTTAATTTTTATTACATTTTTTATTATTATTATTAACTGTTTGCAAACAGCACTGATTACCCATTTTACATAAAAACAACAGGTTCTGTATTTCTAAAACGGCATCAAAATTCTGCAATCATATTTTTTAAACTTTTTTAAACCTTGAATATACTTGAAATATTTGAATAAGATTGTTTTGATTTATTAAGCCTGTTGTAGTCACTACATAATATTATATATTCATTAGTGTTAGTTTTGATGACCTTGACATTTTTCTAATATTTAGTTAACAGCAATAATAAAGAATGAGCAGATGTGAATGTTTATGATCATATCTAAACCTTATCTCTCTATAAACATTAAGAAAATGTTTCACTCATGAATAATTTCAGTAAAGATCTGTAAGTAATGGTTGTGAAGCTCCTGCATTGTTGTTGTTTGCTGTAAATGTGCTGCTCTTAGTAACGGACTGTCTGCATATCTTTTGATCTGTTCCTGAATGAATGTAACCGCTTTCCATTTCCGGTGCTGTGGCTGTGCTCGTCATAATGCTTCATATTCATCACTGCTGTGTTCCAGCTGGACGAGCATCTCATCAGTCCCAAGGAGTTTGTCTATATAGCGGGAAAGTCCACGCTGAAGGACTGGAAGAGAGCCATTCGTCTTAATGGGACCATGTTAAGGTTTGTGGCAGAGTAAGAATATAAACTAGAAATGCTTCCCAGCACTGGCAGTTTTATATTAGTTTTAGATTTCATTGTTTATCAAACAAAAAATTTAAACTCTGAAGGTGCTGATCTTATTTCTGACCGTTATAATTTATTATCATATATTATAACTTTTTGTGCAGTGCATTATGATTAGTGCTGTCAAATGATTGATCGCATACAAAAAAACGTTTTTGTTTGCATATGTGTGTATATATTTATTATTTATATATATAATTACACACATACAGTATATATATTTAAAATAATGTAAATATTTTAAATAGATTTAATTAAATGTTTTTTTTCTTGGCCCGTTGGTAGGTATTTGTTCTTGTTTTAATCAACACACAATTAATTTTGATACATTTTTCAGAAACCAACATATTGTATAATTCAAACTCTTATTTTAATAAATACTGAGGAAGAGCATCACTTTTTACTGTGTTTGATCAGAAGGTAAAGTCATTTCCATATGTGTGTGGTTTATATTTGTATTAATACAATTTATATTATAAATAAATATATTTAATATACATGTGTATATTTATATATACATAATAAATATACTCAGCACACACATATATCATTTCATATATCACTTTCATTTTGGATGCGATTAAATCATTTGACAGCAATAATTATGATGAACTCTGTTTAATAGACTATTTAAACAGGTGCATCTTTAAAAAATTTGAATATGGTGAAAAGTTTTTTTCTTGTAACTTATTTCAAAGAGTGAAACTTTCATATATTTTAGATTAATTTCATGAAAAGTAAAACATTTCAAAAGTTGTTTTTTTGTTTTAATTTTGATGATTAGAGCTTACAGCTAATGAAAGTCAAAAATCAATATCTCAAAATATTAGATTATTTACATTTGAGTTTCAATAAATGACCATCCATACAGTATAAATCACTTGTTCTTTGAAAGCACAATAAAGGGGAACACTGATGACTTGGCAATGGTCCAGAAGATGATCATTGACTCCCTCCACAAAGAGGGTAAGTCACGGGGGGGGGACGCATTACTGAAAGGGGGGGCTGTTCAAGGAGTGCTGTATCAAAGCATATTAAATGCAAAGTTGACTGGAAGGAAGAAATTGGGTAGAAAATGTGCACAAGCAACAGGGATGAGCGCAAGCTTGAGAATACTGTCAAGCAAAGCCGATTCAAACACTTGAGAGAGCTTCACAAGGAGTGAACTGAAGCTGGAGTCAAGAGTCACCACGCTCAGACATCTTCAGGAAAAGAGCTACCAAACCACTTCTGAACCAGAAACATCATCAGAAGCATCTTACCTGGGCTAAGGAGAAAAAGAACCGGACTGTTGCTCAGCGGTCCAAAGTCCTCTTTTCAGATAAAAGTAAATGTTACATTTCATTTGGAAATCAAGGTCCCAGAGTCTGGAGGAAGAGAGGAGAGACACAGAATCCATGTTCTTGAGGTCCAGTGTAAAGTTTCCACAGTCAGTGATGGTTTGGGCTGCCATGTCATCTGCTGGTGTTGGTCCTCTGTGTTTTCTGAAGTCCACAATCAACGCAGTCATCTACCAGGACATTTTAGAGCACTTCATGCTTCCTTCTGCTGACAAGCTTTATGGAGATGCTGATTTAATTTTCCAGCAGTGCTTTGGACCCTGACCAAGTATTAAGTGCATAAATCAACATACTGTAAAGAACTAGAATTTTTCAGTTTCGCAATTCCTTTTTTTGATTGATCTTAGGAAATATTCTAATATTTTGAGATACTGATTTTTGAATTTCATGATCTGTAAGCTCTAATCATCAAAATAACAAATAAAAAATTGAAATGTTGTACTCTGCATGTAATGACTCTGGAATATATGAAAATTTCACTGTTTTCACAAATAATGAACTTTTTCAGCACATCAGCATATTAGAATGATTTCTGAAGATCATGTTACACTGAAGACTGAAGTAACAATGCTAAAAATTCAGCTTTGCATCACAGGAATAAATTACATTTTAACAGATATTCTCATAGAAAATAGTTATTTTGAGTTGTAATAATATTTTACTGTTTTTGATCTATTTTTGACCATATAAATACAGCCTTAGTGAGCTTAAGAGTCATCTTTAAAAAGTATTTTAAAAGACTCCAAACATTTAAACAATAGTGTTTGAATGTACCATAAATGCAAAGCAATTTCCAAGTGGAAATCTTTGGAATATAGAATGCTAGGCCTGTCACGATAACAACTATTTGTTATGTGATATATTCCCCCAGAAATAATTGCGATAAGCAATAGCATTGTCATTTTAAGGACCATTTTATGCCACTGAATATATAATCATAATGTAACAGCATAATAATGCAAGAAGGTCTATACACCTCCAAATGGCAACAAACTTTTATTTTTTAAGAATATTTAGATCATGGAAATGAAGTATCAAAATATTAGGAACATTAAAAACTTGAATAAATAGTAAATTAAATGTTCTAACAAAAAGTGCAAAGAAAAATGCACAAAAAAGCGATTTTTCCATCAACTGATTTTCCTTCTTTTCTCTGTAAATGAAGGGTGCACACTATTGCTGAAAAACACAATCACTAGCAGTCAGATGTCCGTCTGCACAAAGACAGATTAAGACCATATCTGCAGATTCAACTGTTTATTGTAGAAGCATTTTTTTTCTTATTTGAACTGGCAACTCATGACTACAACACGTTATGTACGAGAAGCTGCAAAAGACACAGGCACAAGTGGAATGTACAAAACATGGATGACATTCATTTTTAAGTAAATATAATGCATCACCAAAAATGATTGAGGTCATGTACATAAATTGCGCAATAAGTCGATATATTGATTATAGAGCACTGAGGAATCGTTCATAATAAGATAAGTAAATGGGGGTATTTGGGTATCATGTTGACTGTAGTTTGCTCAAGATGAATGTACTGTTTGGTTGTTTCTACAGGAAGATCATGGATTCAGGTGAGCTGGACTTCTATCAGCACTCCAGACTGTGTTCAAACACCTGCCGCAGTACCAAGATTGACCTGGTGGGGTCACGAGCGTCTCTCAGCAGCCAGCAGTCCACAGAAACGGCTCCTGCGACCCCCGCCTCCGTGGACGGTATGAATTAATCTGGGCTTTCACATATGTATAATATAAATAATTGTTGCACTTCAGAATGTTTGCTCATAGTAGTTCCACTGAATGGTTTGAGCAGTGATTCATCATGTTTCAGTGAATGGATCCTCAGCTTCGATTTCAGCAGATGCTGGTGACGACAGCACAGAATGGGTGACAGCTATCGGAGGTGAGAGACTTGTGTGGTGTATTGTAGTTGAGTTGCGTAGTGAATGGGTTTAATGCTCTCACCGTGTCAGAGGACACCATGGCGTTCTGGAGAGGACTGAAGGACGCCGGGCTGCTGGAGGAGGTGATGGAGGACCTGCAGAGAGAGATCCAGGAGATTCTCACGGGCCTGGAGGAGCGAATCCAAGACCCCCCGCTTCAGGTTAAAGGTCAGAGTTACAGTGCTAAACCGCCTGATTGCTACAATCAGTTTGAACCCACATGACATTTATTTTGCCACATAGTTGCTGCTGGCCAAACATTTGGACACACTAAACTTCATTTGTTTCTCAAAATCTTAAAGCCCTTTTGATCCACAGGCTTTAATGCTTCAGTGCTTAAAATTAGTTTTATAGAGTAAAAGGCAAGTTGTGCATGTGTATGTCTTTAAAATTAATTAATATAATCATTATTAATATAACAATATCAGTATTTTTCCTATAATGTTTTCATGTATTGTTTATATTTGAGAATATATTACATAGATTATATCATTCTTGTTGTTTAATGTGCCGTTTTTGAGTGTATGTAACATAATAATATATGTATATAGTAATAATAATTTATTATAATATGTATTATATAACAATTGCTTTATATATAATAGTAGTGATTATTACTATAATATATACAACTTTTTATGTAATATGTTGATGTATTTTCAATTCAATATTTTAGAATAAATAAAATGTTTATATTCAAATATTCTATAGAGAGAGTTATGTATGTATGTTAATATTTGTTATGTAATTAATATATATATATGAGTAATTATAAAATTGCATATATGTCAACATTAATCATATATATATATATATATATATATGCCACTATAAATATATATATGTGTACAGACACAAAAATAACAGATGATCTTATGATAATATTTTTTTTTTTTTTATGTAATTCAAGCAAGACATTTGTGTAAATATGTTCTGTCTGTTTTGTGTGTTTTTATTTCTGTTTTGATTTGCTACAAATGTACCCAGATATTCTATTAAACGTCAGACTGATTTGATATTGTTCATCACTTGAATCTGTCAACAGATGCTGCTTTGCTCAACAATATCGTCCAGAACTTCGGGATGTTGGACCTGGTGAAGAAAGTTCTTGCCGGTCACAAAAGCCAGATGGACCGCTGTAGGGAGCAGTACACGCGCAGCTTAGTGGGTCAGGACATGTTTTTGGGTTTATCTCTTTATCCAGCAAAATACTTGTTGTGCATCTGTGCAAGAGAGCTTTAACTTTGTGCTTTTATAGCCCTAGAGCAACAGTGTGACGAGCATCGCAAACGCGCTAAAGAACTGAAGAGCAAATCGCAGCACCTCAACAGCGTCCTGATGACCTTGACCCCCGTGACCTCGCCTCCCATCGCCAAGCGCCCCCGTCTGACCCGTGCTGCCTCGGGTCCTGCCACCATGGCCTCCACGCCCTCCCAACCCATGCACTTCACCCTTCCCATCACGCAGCTCACCGGCATCACGCTGGACAAAGTGCTGTCCGCTTCGAACCAGTCGCCCCTGATCGGCGGGTACACGGTGCTGACGTCACCCGGAGGCACCGAACTCCAGTCTGAAGGCTCTAATTTAACCGTGTTGAGCACCGCCGCGGTTACGCAGGGGTCCACGGCACCCACTATCGTCAAAATGGTCAGTCCGTTTCAGCTGGTCACGCTGCCCACAGTGGGAGCTGGAGCTACGGGGCAGAATCTGGCAGCACCAGTAGTCGCGGTACCCGTCAGTAGCGTAAACACTGCCACTGTGGAGACCGTTGGGCCGCAGGCGGAAGCGGCTACAGAACAGAGAGGCGACCAGGAGTGAAATTCGCCTGAAAATGTGTTTTGTTCAGTTTTACAGTGTATATATGTTATATCCTCTATATTTGTATATAGAGGATGATCTTTTTTTTGCTTTTTTATAGTTAATTTGCAACTTTTTTGCAAAAACAGCCATGGTGTGGTAATGAATGTCTTTCTTTATTTTTGCATTGCATTGGATTTAATAGTAATCTTAATTACAGTGTGGTAAAATATAGCCTGAATTTTTTTAAGTGATAGTGCAGCCAAAACTGAATCATTATTTACTCACCCTCAAGTTGTTCCAAAATCTGTGTGAGTTTTCTTATGTGACGCATGAAAGAAGATATTTTGGTTACCAAAGAGTTGTTGGTAGCCATTAACGTCCATAGTATTGTTATTTCTTCATACTATGGAAGTCAATGGCCAAAGTCAACAGTTTGTTTACCTACATTTTTCAAAATATCTTTTGTGTTCAAAAGAAATGAATTCATTCGGAACAGCACGAGGGTGAGTAAATGATGACACAATGTTTATTTTTGGGTGAACTGTCCCTTTAAGGATGTTTTTTATGAAATGTAAGGCACATTTTGTTCTTAATTTCCTGGTTGACCATTGTGTGCATAATTTGTAGTTCGAATGTTTTTTGGATATAACGCTCACTCCGTTGTTTATACTGTTCACATAACATTTTCTCTTATATTTCTTTTGCTATATTGATGTTTCATCTTAGTATTTCTGAAAATACTTTCTGAAATTTGTACTTGACGTTGTTGATTATTTAAAATGCATTAACCTGGACCATGACAATCTTGTCTTTTTAAAATAAATACAGCAAATTGTCCTCCTAAACAACGGCATATCAGAGATTAGGGGATCAAATGTCACATTTTAAGAAGAGGCGTGCATTTTTTTCTTAACACGCTTGCCATAGTAAAACAATGTGTTTTAGCTGTTTCACAGAAGAGTCATATATTAAGTCTTTCTTCATCACAATAAGGGTTGCATTGAACTTATAACTCTGTTTTGACCAGCAGGTGGCGCTATTTACCTAAACATTACTGTGACATGAGCAACATGTGTTTTGGCTTTCAGATGGACATGTCCATATCTTTTTGGAATAGAGTAAAAATAGGGTTAAGCTTAGTAAGTCGTTAAGTAAAATAGCAATAAATTGTATAGTAACATGTCATCTTTAATTTATTAACAATCGTAATGAACGGGAATATGTGTATTTTAAGTTTAGGGGGAAAAAAATCACACAAAAGATTTACGAACAATTTTATCAGGTAAAGTTCTTGCCCTTTATTGGTCATCTCAAACAAGCATTATCTGCAGGGTGTTCTGATTGCTTACATGGGGTAAAGTTAACGGGATACAACAAGGGGTCGGTCACTGAAACGTCCCGAGCGCATGAAGGACAGGTAAACAGTGGTGAATGATGGTGTCCAGAGGTCAGATGTCATTTGGGATAGTAAAACAGCCTCAACACGTCTACGGTCATGACATTTGACCTGGACCACAAAACCAGTCATAAGGGTCCATTTTTCGAAATTGAGATGCATCATCTGAAAGCTGAATAGCTAGGCTTTCCATTGATTTATGGTTTGTTAAGGTAGCACAATATTTGTCTGAGAGCCTACAACTAGGCTAATTGTAGGTTTATAGGCTACAACACCTATTTAAAAATCTGAGGGTGCAAAAAAATCTTAATACTGAGAAAATTGACTTTAATTGACCAAAGGAAGTTCTTAGCAATGCACAAAATTTTTTTTTTACGGTAGGGAATTTACTAAATATCTTCATAGAACATGATCTTTACATATCCTAATGATTTTAGGCATAAAAGAAAAATCTGTAATTTGGACCCATACAGTGTATTTTTGGCTATTTCTATATACCTGTGCTACTTATGACTGGTTTTGTGCTCCAGGGACACATTCGTGGGGGAAACTGAAATGCGTTGGCTTCATGAGTTCTGGTTGGGTTATCTATGATGTAATAGCCTATAAAGCATCGTCCTCGTACGATGAGGGCTCTTCGTCAGAGCGCACGGAGATTTTAAAATGGCGCCGTAAAAACCCGCCATATCGCTTTTGGTTGTCCCACCTCAACTTCGGGCGAATTCTTCGCATAAACCCGCCGTATCTCTTCTGCAACACCTGCGGGCCGGTGTTA
Source organism: Schizopygopsis pylzovi (assembly GCA_027422435.1). Lineage (NCBI taxonomy): Eukaryota > Metazoa > Chordata > Actinopteri > Cypriniformes > Cyprinidae > Schizopygopsis > Schizopygopsis pylzovi. The sequence goes on from CM049816.1 coordinate 59,679,700, forward strand.
TCCACAAAGTTGGTTATTTTTGGCCCGAATTTGCGAAGAAACCCGCCGTAGCGTTTGACTTGGTTTAAAGGAACGTCGTTATCGTAAACTCCCGTGTCGTTTTCCGCAGTCCCATCTTCGCCTTCGTCGTCGTCCGTGATCGACGGGACGTCTCGCTCGCTCAGCTTCGACGGAGATTCTCCGTATTTCTTCACGAACAGTCCTTTAAGAATGGCGTTCTGCTTCCAGGGTGAGGCGAAAAACTTGTTTTTATTCTTATCGATCCTCTTGATGAAGCCCCCGTATCGTTTGACCAGGTTGGATGCCTTCTCTTGGAGATCCTCCGCGTTTAACGCGCCGCGTTCTCCGTCGGCGTCGGGGTTGAGGTCCGTGAGTTCCTCTGAAAGCTCCTGTAAAGCGTCCTCACATCTGTCTAATGTACTAGTGGACGGAACGACTCCTTCACATTCTAAAGCACAAGTCTGCAGGAACAAAAGTAGGTCAAGACTCTTGGAAATACAAGTTTCAGGATTTTACATTCTGACACCCGGCGTTCCTCAAAGAACATTTTACTCAGTAAAACCATCACATAGAGAACTTAGAAACAGTACACGTTCTGCTGAGCCTAAAACTGAACACATGGTGCTTTTCAATCTCAAAAGAATCATAGTAACTCGAGAACTCCATACAGCTAATGTAGTTATTGATTAGAAGACGGTTGTTTGAAGAAGCATTTTTTAGTTTACTTTTAATAAACATTAAGATTAGAACCAATTCGTGGGTTTTATTGTCTGGTGCTATACGTTCTAGTACAAGTAGCATTTTATCTATAAAACCATCTAAATCTTATATATATATATGCATAATCGAAACTATTAATTAATCCTTATCCGAATCATTAATTCGTAATTCTAAAGCGGAAAGACATATCTATTATGTAGCCTATTATTTTGTTCAGCTTCTCTAATATGATCATCTAAACGAGCGCGCTCTCCATGGTGCTGAATGCGCGCGCCACATAAGTGATGCGCCCGGTTTATTGTTAAATGACAAAGGATGCGACCATTTATCAAGTTTAAAATCTTTCTATTACAGAGAGACTTTTCTATTTTTTATTTATAAAGGCTTGATTTGTATTCAGTTCAGTTTTAAGTTATTGTCTGTCCTTATTCATTCATATTACTATTACCATAATTTACATCACCATCTTTGCTTAATTTGTTCAATTTAGTCCATGCAATATACTATTTACTTCTGATTAGATGAAAACTTTAGTTTATTGAGTATGGTACAAATAAAAAGCAAATAACGATATACAACAAAGTTTAATTTATTTCTGGTGGTTTTGCCTTTTCATCTCCTCCTCATTCATCACATTTATGGCTAAATTAAGCGCATGAAAACACAATCTGTATCTAACTGTTTGATCATAAGGAGTAATCTTACCAAGCGGTTCACTGCAGAATCCAGGTCGGAGATCTGTCGCGCGCATCGCAGACATTGCGCTGAACAATCTGCTTGACTCAAGCTTGGCAAGCCCAGCATCAACACCAAAACATACCACTCCATCATCTACAGCGATTCCTGCGGTACGAGAGAAGAAAACAGGCTTTAAGAGCACCTTCCTCGTGTCATCAGGTTTTCAAAATTCATCTATAATGTTTGAGATCTTTGTTTTTCAAGGTATGTCTTTATCTTACCGGTTTAATATCCCAAACCTTTTGCATACAGTGTGCCTAAACAAATGTCCTCTGTTACCTTGAGAAGCCTACCTGCAGAGCTTCTTGTTCTCCAAGCGTCAGGGCGATCACTTGGGGAAGCTGGCTGAAACTTCTTAGTTCTCGTGTCCTTTGATAGAGTCACTCTTTATCCATCTACGGTTTGCTCTTACTTGGACTCTGTCTCGATACTTTTATTCATGCAGCCCACACAGCCACCTGAACGAACCAATGAGAACCAGGAGCCAGTTGATTGACTGACCCCACCCACGCGATGATGCAGCGATTCAATACCGAAACGAGCTAACCTCTACTATCATTATATATATATATAGAGAAGAGAGAGAGAGAGAGAGAGAGAGAGAGAGAGAGAGAGAGAGAGAGAGAGAGAGAGATAGATAGATAGGAAGGAGATAGGAAGATAGTTATAAGATATTAGATAGATAGATAGATAGATAGATAGATAGATAGATAGATAGATAGATAGATAGATAGATAGATAGGCTTCAAGGTTTCGTATAGGAAGTCAGTTATAAGCATTCACTTCACGAAGGTAGAATAGTCTTTCATTAATTAAAACAAGACTCATTTTGAAAAGGATGATGTTCATGCAGGGGTGTTTTGTATTACTGAGTTACAGTGGGCTATTAGCTCAAGGCTGCAGGCTTGTCTTCTCTTTTCAATGACCGCAGCTCTTCTTTTTTTATATTTCATTCCCATTCAACAAGTCCGTTATATTTGCAGTGCCAGAATTCACAGTTCTTTAAAACACGCAATATCCAGACGAGAACAAGGCCCTCGTTTCCACGAATGGAGTCTTTGTCCTCCGGTAACCTCTCCCGGAGTTAACGGGTGTTCCGGTCGACATCGCGTTCCGTTCGTCGTGCATTACGCTCGGTTTCCGGAACTCAAGACTTCTGGAGATAGTGCCGTGGCAATATCGTTTGATTATGACTCATTTATTATGAATCCGCTACGTTGAATCGTTTTTTGCACTCAAACGTTCTTAAACAGAAGACTGAAGTTGATTATTTATTTATTTAATTTTTCATGCGTAGGCTATGTGATATGCAAATCTATTATTACGTGATACATAGGCCTGATGTTTTTGTGTTTTGTTGTAACCTATCGTCTCATAACGCTACGTTTTGTGGATTTATGTGGATTTGTATTTTATTTTACACGATACAAGTGCTAGCGAGCAATCAGCACATTATACAATTGTTATATATAATGAAAAGGGGACGTTTGTCTGTTTGCTTTTTTTTTTTTGGGACACAATCTGAAAGTTTCTAACGCAAGTGAAATGACCGTTTATTAGGCCTACGTCTAAATACATCTTCTGACTAGTTGTAAGATGACGTTTGGGTTGCTCAAGTGTTGTTTACAAATGAACAGTACATTGTGTAAAAACAGGATATTTTTACATTCATGTTTTATTTCATAAAACATATAAATTATACGAAAACAAAAATCCTAGGGCTAAAATCTGTATTAAAAAAAAACAATTTGTGTTGGTTCAAGCTAAATCATTTTTAGTGAATATTCTGTGTTCAAACCTACAGAGTTTTATTTACCTGCTCAGATCTTAACACCTCACCCCAGCTCATCACCTCTGTAAGAAATGGAGCTATGTTAGACTATGTGATGTGTTGACTCGTAGTACAGTGCGCTGTCAGTGATCTTCAGTTTCCAAGCAACCTCACCTAACGGTATAATGTGTGTTAGTCTCCTGAGCTCGTTTGGACATGTTGATCTTCCTGCTTGTTGCCAAAGAACCAAAGAAAAAAACGATTAATTTAGGTTGTCACGGAGGACGCACAGATTGATCTTCTCTCCTCCCAGGAGATGTTCAATGACGTGCATGAGCCAAACATTAAATGTTACTTCTATAGGCGTCTTCACAAACTCTATACACGTGAGGATTTCACAGTAGCCTAATACAAGGATAACTATAACGACGCTAATGTCTTATAATTATATGAGAAAAGGGAAGTACACACAGCAACCTGATAATGGCACAGTCAGAGAATACAGCTGATAAATTATTAAAGGTGTCATGAACTGAGAAACTAAATTCATCTTGATCTTTTGACAAATAAGAGGTCATAGTATTATAAAAACACCCTAAAAGTTTCAGAACTCAAAACTTTGTTGTTACTCTAAAAACAGCTTATATTGAAGAAAGTCTGCCAAAACGTATCCGATTTCACGAAAGTGCATATCATTAGCACGAGTTTATGTTTCAATTTGTCATACTATGTATACGCAGAAATGGACTCGGTGTGCATATGATACGCTATGTGTAGGATTAGGGTTGTGGGGTAGATGTGTACACTGAAAAAACTAACTAGTAAAATTTACTTAATAAAATCCTCGTAACAATTTGCACTAACACTTTTTAAGTAAAATTTACTGCTTTCATTTTAAGTAAAACACACTTTCCAGAATCAAGTAAAATCTATGTATTAATTTCGGTAACATTTGTGAAAATTTTAAGTAAATATTACTAAATTTTATTTATGGTAGGATTTATATTTATTCAATGCATTTAGATAAAGTCTATTTATATATTTTAATTAATTACACACAGCTTTACTTAAAATATTAAGTAAATTTTATTTACTGTTATAAGGTAGGTTTTATTTATTATTTCAATTAATAAATAAATGTTATTAAATATTACTAAAAATATAATAATTGTCTTCATTTTAATAAACCACACAGTGTAGATACAATAAAAAATTTATTTCGTTCCAACATTAAACAATGACTCAGTCACACAAATGTATTGTTTTTAAAAGTTACATAAAGCAAAACCTAAGGTTTTTAAATGACAACTGTTTCCCTAGGGATTGGAGTCCTGAAAACAACTACATTTGTTAAGACCTGAAAGTGTTTTAACCCCAAGAGGAATACAAAAACATGGGATATAATGCATGGATACAAATTTTTTTATATTTCAATAAAAGTAGCAATCCTCTCAAATAGTGCAGTTTCAACATATCACTCTGGACTTGTTCTCTAAACATTACAACATTAAATGCAAAAAATATAAAACATTGATGCATACAAATATTTAGATTACCAGTTAAAGATGTCAATATTTGTATATAAAGCAATGTTGCTAAATTAATATCAAAACTAATTTCTTAAAAGCTTCTGCATCCAACAGATATTGAGTATTGCTTTTACGAATTCAGTTACATTTAAAATAGTCTAAAATAATGCAGTTTCAACAATTAACATGGCACTCTAGACTAGTGCTCTAAACATGACAATAAAGAAAAAAAGACCAGATGCCTTAGTTGGCACAAAGCTGAAAACCGTTCTAACAGGCAAGTGTCTTCCCACCACTGTTCACAATGGTGAAACTAAATTCAAAGGCAAAACTGCTAATTATGTACACAAGTGATCAGAAAAACATTATGTCTGTGCAAATAGTCCAATACAACATGGAAGATTTCAAACTTAGTTGGGGAGTACTGGCACCCAAAAACGTGCAGTACTTGCAATGGCAAAAGCATTTAATATAACAACTTCGACTTTAAAGCTTGCATTTTCGGAGACGGCTTAATCACATCCTCTTCTCGAAAAAGTTTCTGAAATACGTCGAAAGTGTAACGCAGTGCTCTGGGGTATGCGAGGTTGAGGGCATAAATGAGTCCCATAAGCAGAGCACAAGCTTTAGCAGTATTGTGGCATCCCGGCAGGATCTGTACAATCAGAATCTTGAGGGTGTGTTGCGTTTTGTCACTGCGGTTGTCCTCCTGCAAAATTTAGACAAACTAAATTACATCTATTTTACTGAAAAATCTAAACTGAAGTAATACAGAATAGATTACGCTAAACTGAGTCAAGCCTATTTTACAGCGAGTCAGGTTTAGTAAAACATTAGTCAAACATAACATAAGAGCCACTACAGCCAAATAATGTTACCCTTAGCCATACATTTACTACTTTGAATGTGGCTCTTTTGATCCTAAAGGGCAACACTCCTGAAGAGTCTGTCTCCAACCCAAATCAAACACACCTGATTCTACTCATTAATATTCTACAAGACGGACTAGAAACTTTTAGGCAGGTGCGTTGAGGCCAGTTGGAGCTAAACTCTGCATGACAGTGGTCCTCCAGAACATAATTTGGACACCCCTGCTTTAAGGTTAACCTGTACATAAGGGGTAACCTGTACCCTGGTCCTGGAGTCAGTGTCCTGCAGACTTTAGCCCCAACCAGCTCTAACAAACATGCTTTGAAGTTTCTAGTAGACCTTGATTTCCTGGATCAGGTGTATTTGATTAAAGGAACACACCTCTTTTTAACTCTGGGGTAGTTGGAGAATGAGCAGGCCCTCCGGGAGCATTGGTTCCCCACCCCTGGTGTACGTTATGGTAATACAATTTTAACATGACATTGAATAAAACACACTTTACCTGGCAATCTTCAAACAGTTCCTCTTCTTTCTCACCAAGGTACAGTATGAGGCTCCGGATAACAGCTTCACGCCTCATCTCAATGTTTTGGTTCTGTGAATAGATAATTATTTTAAATACATAACCAATATCCATAGAAATAATTTATGATCAAGTACAAAAAAAATCTCCAGTTATGTAGATTCTAAATCTTAGATGGCTTATTATGATTAAAATGATGCTGCTAAATTTCGAAATATTTGTTCTACACTATTACTATTTGTAATGATATCGCCAATATTTTTGTAACATTGTTAAACCAAATCTTTTGTCTTTTTTATTCTCAGTTTTGTAATATATCTGAGAAAAAAACGTTTGAGTAATCCACAAAGATTAACGTAAACTGTAGAAGGTATAAACGTTATTGTGCTTTTCATCAAGAAATAAAACGCAGCTCAATTGTAACATTAACGTTATGCGTTTAGAGCAATTTTGGTTGGTCCAATAATCTCAAGTCAAATCGTGCTATAGTCACGAAATGTATAGTTTATTGATTCCTTTTTTACACATTTTTTTCCGTGTCGTTCAGCACGATTTATTTTTTGTTATGTTTTGAAAGTCGTGGTAACGTTAAGTGTAACCTGATCGCACTTAACGTTAAATGAGGGGGATGGCAAATTATGTCTGAACTTTTCCTAATGCAAATTTCGAATCAGCGTGTTTTAACACAATTCACTGACTAACACAAATGTCTTTGGTTTTAAACTGACTTCTGTATGAGACTATTAATGGACTGCAGTGGAAAATGCAGGCCTAGGTTAATGTAACCTCGAGTTAACATTACTAGAGTTACACAACAAAGTCAATCGGACTTTTAAAATGATCACAGACATATACATTGTCATAAATTAATACAAAAAAGGCAATAACTTACCGTACACAATAACTTTGCATCCATGTCTGACGATCCCAACGGCACGTGTGGCAATCTCAACCGTCTGTCTGTCTCGGATTTTGAAACGTGGGCATGTGATTCAGTCACGTGGATGTGAATGTGCTAGGATTTTAGATTAAAATGTACTCAGTATTTTTAGGTTTATGTGCAATGACTTTAAAACAGTTAAATAATATCTGAAAATGTCTAATACTATTTACTATTCCCACACAGTTCATTTTATACATGATTAAATTGTGTATTTATTTAACATTTTACTTAGAAATTCTAGTTCTCAAAGAATTGTAATATTACAATGTAAAAATTATGACAGTAAATCAAGTATATTTTACTACACCTCAAAATTAGTTTTTTCAGTGTATGCATATCGCCAACAAATTGCATATCATATGCATGCGAAAACTACATGTATTATTATATGCACGTCAAACACATGCGTACACGCCAAAGTCCATTTATGCCTATTAATAGCACGATTTTCGGTTTGTATTTGGCATACTATTTGTACACATTTTCATGAGACTGGGCTCGCCTGACAGCTTGTGCAGTGTGCCACTTTATGATGTGATAGTGTGGATAAGCACTGCCTCCGCAGAAGAAGATCGACGTCACTGCCTGTTTAGCCCCGCCCACCGATTCACGTATGTAGTGTTTAAGAGAGAGGCGAACATGCAGAAATCAAGCCATAAAGATGCTCTGAAGACAACAAGACCCTATTCAGTGCCAAACTGTAGAAAAGCCGTGTTTGTGTTGCCTTCCTTCTGATCCCAACGTGAGGAAAGAGCGAATTAACTTTATTTTTAATGAAGATCCAGACCACATCAGTGTAAGCACTTGGTCCTTTGTTCACTTCATTTTACAGCGTATTCATTTAAAAACAAGGCACAATTCGATGCTTTATATAAAAAATATATCGAAACTAAAAGATGATGCTGTGCCGACTATATTGGATCTGAAAGTAATGTCGCAACACAAGTGTGAGTAACTGTTGTTATTATGTGGTCACTATTGTTTGGTCTCTTCTTACAGATTGTTTGATATGTACTGAGTATTTATGCGTTTCTGACATAAATCACGGCATGCAGCGTCCATCTATGCTGAATGAATGCACACTGTCAAACATACACAACATTTAGTAAACCATAGCAGTGGGAGTCTACAATTCATAGATATGTATAGATACCCTATTCGACCGCTCCAGATACTGTATGTTGATGCGTCTCCCATCTTGGATCGGTCAACTTGACGTCATTCACCACAATAATCAATCAATATTCAAAGATATACAAGTGTATAGCTTGCTGTTGTAGACGCACACAGTCAATGCGCTCAGAGATTCGTAGACTGTTCCAAAAATGGCGGATGGCTTACGTATCGCGGCCCATAGACACAGTCGCTAATGAGGCATCTACATATGTGATCATCTATGCTATAATCTGCCACGCCCACTCAAACAAAGCATTCTGATGAGGGGGGTTACAAACCAGACAGAAAATATCTTATTACTTCTAAATTATGTTTTTTGATGTAAAAATCTTTATAAATGGACCTCAGAGAACAGTACAAAATAAAAAAAACAAAGGCAGTTCATGACCCCTTTAAAAAACAGCCAATCAGAATCATCACAGCAGACGAAGAAGCTGGTGTGTACACTAATATAATTATCCTTGTTGTAGTCATCCTTACAATCGTTCTCGGTGAAGAAAAGACACTGTTTACAAAGAAACGTTGACCTTTTGAAACAACGTTCCCCTGGAATTCTGCTGTCCATTATATGAACCGAAAGATGCTGCTGACTTAATTTCATAATAATGACGTGTTTCCAACTGAAACAGATGTAAAGAGGGAGGGGGTTATTTTAGTGCACTTCCTCGGAGGGTGTGGTTAAAGGGATAATTCACCCGAAAATGAAAATGATGTCATTAACTACTCACCCTCATGTTGTTCCAAAACCGTAAGACCTTTGTTCATCTTCAGAACACAAATCAAGATATTTTTATGCATCCTGAGAGCTCTCTGACCCTCCCATAGACAGCAAGGATCCTTACACGATCAAGACTTGGAAGCGTAGCAAGGAGATTGTTAAAATAATCCATGTGACATCAGGGGTTCAACCATAATTTTATGAAGCTACGAGAATACTTGTGTGCAAAGAAAAAACTAAACAATTAATCTCCTCCTCGTCACCCTATAACACCATTTCAGAGAGTGTCACATAAACAACGTTTACGTTTGAACAGGTAATGTCTGATTCTGAAAGCCGGAACATACTTCCACACAAACCTGGACAGAAGTGTGTTGTGCACCAGCTCTGTTGTAAGTCCTGAATAAATCATTAATCTAATGCTGGGTCTTGTTCAAACACAATACTCAATTATCTATGCGGGCCCATCAGTGAACACTGTTTTATCTACTCTACCGTTCTACTGTCAGTGTTTATCCTTCCCAGTAACCTGGACACGAAAGCATGTCAATCGTGAGTCATTACAAACAGAAACATCCTGTTTTACATCTAAAATTGTCCTATGAAAATGCTTTTAAATGTGGTGCACGTGAGATGTGAACAGTGCCTGCAAATTAGCCTCAATATGAAATATATTTTGAATATAGAGTGTTAATGGCCCTGTTCTAGTTACATAGTTTAAATCCATCACTAATGAATTTCAAGGATGCTATCTATGTTGACAGCAGATAACAGGGCAGATCACTAGGTCTTTATGTTGCATTTATAATCATTAATTAGGCAGATGTATATGGTCAGTGGACGCAGCTAAATTATAGACAAGTGACACTTTTGAAAAAGTCATTAGCTGTACTTTTGTATACTTAAATAAGGCAACTAATTACACAGAAGCTTCTCAACTGGGCAATAACTTTTAAAATATACATTAGATCATATCACGAAAATCTCCATTAGAATGAACATATCTGCTACAAATTAAAAAACATACGCTGCCCCAAAGAGCTTCAAATGAATCAAATAAGCTAGGTGTATTGAAGCTGTTAAGAGAGCAAATCTTTTAAAATATGTTAGATCATATTACAAAAAATGAGGGTCTCCATTAAAGGGGTCCTATTATGCTCTTTTGAAAAGTCTTGGTTTTGGGGGAAAACTGATTCAAGGTCAATTATTTAAGTCTGTATCTTCTTAAACCATTCAAATGGCATGTATTTAAGTAAATAACTATTCTTTTGAATTCAGTTCAATCAGATTCAACTCACCGATTAATTTGAAGTCAATTCTTTAAGTATTACAAACTATCTTCTTAAAGTATGTAAACAATAATTTCTTAAATATATGACTATTAGATGATATTTATTTGTCACAAAATAATTCAGGTAACAGCGTTGACGTTTTAAAACATGCTTCTACACTAAACATGCTCTCTGTTTACTGATCACATGCAACCTGTTGCTACTGTCCTTCTCACTCCACGAGTCTGTAATGAGTTTTGAAAGCAGCAAATCTATGACGTAAAGACATTTATCTCATTTAGAATGAATCGCAGCTGAACTTTCTCCTGCATGGCGTGATCGTAACCATAGCAGCAGAGATAATTGTGTTGTTGCCATAAATAATTACTGTAGGAGTTGCAACTTTTAACTTCTAATTACATCCCATAACCCCGACTCATCCTCAAGACCTGACAGGCCTGGAGCAGCATTAACAGGTGAAACGAGAAGACGCAAGCTTATTTATTTCACAGCTTGGTGAATAGATCGACGACACCGCGTGACGTACTGCATTAGGCAAATTCAGTGTTTTTCAAGCGCTCCGAGAGACATTATGACAATGTTTGCAGTGATTCATTTTGATAAAAATACATCTCAGAAAAGGACTTGAAACATATGAAACCGTGCAAAGACCTGATCACACTCTGCTTTTGAATTAGCAGATGAATGGGGCTATTTTAGTCCTTTATCATAATGTTCTAATGTTCAGTACACCCAAATACAACATCAACGTGAAGTACTTACACCATATCTGAATGATTGCCAAACATTAATGCAAGAAACATGGATTAGACATGTTTACCTGAAGCTTCTAAAATCAGAAGATTGCCTAAGCACCCATTCAGAATCAGAATCAGAATCATAATCATAATCAGAATCAGAATCAGAATCATAATCAGAATCAGAATCAGATTCAGATTCAGAATCAGAATCAGAATCAGAATCAGATTCAGAATCAGAATCATAATCATAATCAGAATCAGAATCAGAATCAGAATCAGAATCAGAATCAGAATCAGAATCAGAATCAGAATCAGAATCAGAATGAGCTTTATTGCCAGGTACTGTATGTTTACACATACGAGGAATTTGTTTTTATGACCGCAGTGCAACAATTCCAACGTTCCTGAAATGAATGAATGCATCCTTTATCAAGAACAGTTTGTGAAATGAAAAATAGTGTTCATGAAATGTGCTTATCGGGTTCACATAAAACATGCAGGGGAAAAATATTCACAGATTCATCCCAATGTTACCTTTTCTTTTACAGTATAGCAAAATATTAAGTATAACCTGTTACACAAGTTCGCTTTAAAGATAAATATATTTGCTTTTTGCATAGGTAGCTTTTTGACAGTAGTTTAACTTATTTTAATTAAAAGTAGATACACTAATAAAACAACAAGTCAAATTAAGTCAGTTTCCTTTTGCATGTTTTTGATCTTGAATTTTGTTAAAATCCACTTTAAAACCTTTTGCTTTGACTTTTATAAAGACAAATATTTGCACAAAATAAATTTCTTAATTTGACAATAGATTATCTCGATCATAAAATGAAGCAGCAAGCCATCATTAACCATCCCGCAACATAAATAAACATCACACTATAAGAGGTCTGTCCTGTTAATAAAACTGATTGAATGGCTGTTCACACCAAAAACTATTATCATAACTACCTGCTCAGCTCTGGTTCTGTTGTTCTGTTAGTATAAGTTCACTTCAGTTTTGTCATCTTTAAATGCTCGTGGTGGAATTCTGATTGGCTGTTTTTAACATCAGCTGGAAAAAACATTCTGAAAGTTATTAATATTGTTCTGCTATGTGTTTATGTTTATAGTTGTGGTGTAGACTTACTTCTCCCAGAATTAGAACAATTATTAAAACTTTATAGTTATCGTCTTTGGTATAAATGATCCTTCTCTATCAATTCAGTCCTAATCATCCTCCCATGCAGTTTCAGTTAATATAACAAAAATGATTCATGTGGTCTCAAAACTAATTAAGTAAACTTCAATTTGACGTGTTTTGCAAAAGTCCTTTAACTAAGTACATCAAATGAGCTATTAAAGTATTTTCTCCAGCACTGAATGACATTCAGTGAGATCAGCTGAAGAAGCCAGGCTTTGAGTCTCTGTTTAAAGTTCTGATTAGATGACTCGGAAGTCAATCTGTCTCAGTCTCTAACACGCTGGGTTTTTTCTGCCGTATCTTTGGAGACCAAGGTCACTTTCTACTGATTCCTAGTGTGAAAATACGAGCTATTCAGACACAGAAACACGTCATACGTCTTATGGTTGTTTTTCAGTGTTACTGCACAGACACGCTCGTTGAAGGATAAGTTTAAGGACGAAAGGCTGGTTATTCAGGAGCTCACTGCACATGCAGGATAAAGTGTGTGCTTTGCTTCTTTCAGCTAACAGGGAACATTCTCACTGCGTCGGCTAATATCCTGGAAAAGATTCTCTCAAATTATGACCAAATGTTCTTCCAATAATGTTCATAAAACGTTTGTTCAGAGCTGTCTGGGCTTATGTTCTCAAAACACTAAATGCCTCACAAACATTATTTATACATCATGCATGGAATTGTTTTTTTAATGTTTTGGTTTGATGTTCGTCTAACATTTGTTACATAGTTTCAGAATGTTCAGTCGAAATCCGAAAGTAACACCGGTTCATACTGTTCCATTCTGAAACAACGTATTTCTTAATGCATTGCTTACTGAACGTTTTGAATGTTCAGAGAACATTCTGAAATAACGTTTTCATAATTTAATGAACATTAGCTGCATTGCACACCCAAAATGAGCTGCAGGCCTAATAATGGCCGCATGTTTCATTTTCAATACTCATCTTTTGCATCATAATGTTGTTGCCTCTCTTCATGTTTATTTAAACATAAACAGCAGCTACTTCCTTTCCGTTTGCTTGAATGCTGAGAAATAATTCAGATCAGAATCCGCCGCTTCTTCTCCTGTACAGACCTGACCTGAGATCAGCTTTGAGATTGTCGTTGACATGCTGCACATGTCGGTTCTGATCTCGGATCAGCGTTTATAACGGACAGAGCTCTGTGGGTCTCGTAAGCAGCGTGGAGTCGTTGTATATGCGTGTGGAAGCTGAAAGCTTTCCGGTGTTTGCGGAAGGAGGACAAAAGCGTTCCACGCAGCAGGACTGCAGGCCCGGGTTAGAACATGGCGGGGGGACATCTGCAGGTTCATATTTCGGAGGATTAGAAAGAAAATTAGCTGGGTGAGAAGCCAATCCTGTCAGGCACTAAAACACAAACGACACTGATTGTACCTGATTGCATTTCACAAATATATTTGTATGAACGTGTCCCGCATCCTCACCTTTCATTAACAAATGCAGAAATGCAAAGAAAATGATTCCGTGTAGTATTATTTTTCCTGTCGAACATTAAAGGATAAAATGATATACAGTGTTGCTGGAAAATTTGTGAACCCTTTAGAAATTTCAATATTTCTGCATAAATATGACCAAAACATGATCAGATTTTCGCACAAGTCCTGAACTTAGACAAAGAGAACCCAGTCAAACAAATGAGACAAAGATATTTTCTTTTTCATTTATGTATTCAGGAAAATGATCCAATGTTGCGTATCTGTGAGTGGCAAACGTACGTGGATCTCTTGGATTAGCAGATCATTTAAAGGTGGAATTAGAGTCCATCTGTGCAGAGGTGTTTTCAGTCAGTGCAATGACTAGCAAACGTCAGTACGTGACCTGTTTTATTTAAAGAACAGGGATTTCTGATCATGTTTGTGGAAGTGAATCATGTCACGAACAAAGCAGATTACTCAGGACCTCGGAAAAAGAGTTGATGTTGCTCATCAGGCTAGAAAAAACATCTCTAAAGAGTTTGTTGTTGTTCATATCACAAATCTGCATTGGTATGGGATGCACTTATCATTTATATCTTTTAAAGATGCAGTAAGCTATTTCTGACAAATACATGACCAAAATAAACATGCCCCTACCCAAAGAGATCACAGCCCTAACTTGATTGCCTCGTCCCAAATTCACAAACATGGGATGCAACAGGCACCTCCCCCATTATTAGTGGACACGCCCCTTACGTTTGATTGGATAAGTGTGTTCTGCTGCTCAATCAGATCCACTTTTAACAGTGGCTGCATCCGGAAACTTTGGCAGTTGACTTGCTGCCTTACGAGGCACATCACGAAACTGATTTCGGACAGGCTTCTGAGGAAGCGTAACGGTTTAATGATCTACAGCAAAATAGAATAGTTTTGGTTATAACTAAACAAATATTTAATTACTATAATACTAACTTCTCGCTAGAAATAACATCAAAAATGCAAAAAGTTAATCAGAAATATACATTTACACACAAACTGTCCACCAAATGCAACTTTCAGACGCCATATTTATTTGTTTAGCTCAACCGTCACGGAAACACGTCCTGATTTTGCTGAATTAGATGTGTTCCTGGGTCAACATATATTGTTGACCCAGGAACAACATTTTAATCCAAAAATGTAATCTTGAACATTTCCCTACAACTAAAACTAACCTTAAACATGAGTAATCCCTAAAATCAGAGGAAAGGACAGATGAATGACACTGATGTACAAGAAACAAACACTGATTATAAGCCTGAACTTCACGAAAATTATAAACTTGCTCTTAAAATCTGATTGGATAATAACAATGTTGTTCCAGGGTAAACAAAGATGTTGATCCAGGAACATGTCGCACTTGGTAAAATCAGGTTCTGCGTCACGGACTGGAACGCACAGGATTGTGGGATATCAAAGGCAGCGAAGGATACATCTATGCTGCCTTCAGAATTCGATCAGATGAAGGTATCTCATGAGACAGGAAGTGAAACTAACTGGATTCGGACGTGCCTTGATGTCTTCCTACCTTGGACTGCTCCGAAGGCAGCATTTTTCAGTTTTCGGATTCAGCCCATGTCTCTCAGAATTCACTTACTGCACCTTTAAAGGCTTTTAGAAATGTCTAATTTTGACCGCTTTTCCAAAACCCCGCCCTCTAAAGAGATCTCACACAATGATTGACAGTCACACCCCCATTTCTGACTGGCTAATATAGTGTGGGTAATTTCTCAGATTTGTGTTGTTGTTGTTGTTTACAAAGCCTAAAGCATGCAGTCACAGGGACAGGAGGTATGAGCTCTCTACATGTTCTTCTTTCTTTTTTTCACTGTTATCTGTCAGGCATTAGCAACACCTTTGTGTGTGTTATTGAAGGATCCTGCACAAATGTGTCTTTTAATTCAGAACTAGAGCGTTTAATGTGTTTTTATGGTGTAAAAACAAGTTTTTTTGCGTTTGCAAAAAAAGTTGCGCATACAAAATTGCTTTTTTCAACTAGAAAGTGAAGCTCTGGACCCTCTTGTGAGGTGAAAAAGAAAAAGATTGATGTAATGTATACAAAAATACAAATCTTTTGCTGGGTGAAACGGTCAGCAGTGCTTTTCAGTAGATTTTTATTTGTACACGAGTTACACATCACATCACATCTCTCTGAAGCTCATGTTCGTGACAGACTCACAAAGCACAGTTCTGTGTTCAGACAGAAGGAGGCGCCCGGCACCGGTCACCGTTAATCAGTCGCGGAGCCAGGGTGTTTTCATGGGGAGGGTGGCACAGAAATCTTCATTATATCAATATAAAAATGTGGTTGACTATATAAAGTACTAGACTACTAGACTAAAGTACACAATTGAATATAATTAATTTCTACTTAATTGTAATTGAATTATTTGTGAAGTATTATATCAGGTTATACTGAGTGAATATGACAATGTTTGTATTATTCCTCACCTCCAGGTATTTTAATAAGGGGCTCACTATAGCTTAATTGCTCTGTCAGTTTGGTTCTGGCTCTCAAAACCCCCAAAAACGTGTTCTCTAACATAACATGGATGAGACATGCAGTTAGTGAGAAGAATGTGGAAAAAGTGGACTTAACAGTTAAGAGGGGGTGCTAAAAAACTAATTAAATTATGCAGTAAGAAAAAAACCACCAATTCACAATCTCAACAAATTATAATACTTCACAAGACCATTAAAAAAAAACATTTTTTAGTGAATTGTTGGCCTTCTGGAAAGTATGTCCATTTACTGTATATGTACTCAATACTTGGTAGGGGCTCCTTTTGCTTTAATTACTGTCTCAATTCGGCGTGTCATGGAGGTGATCAGTTTGTGGCACTGCTGAGGTGGTATGAAGACCAGGTTTCTTTGACAGCGGCCTTCAGCTCATCTGCATTATTTGGTCTCTTGTTTCTCATTTTCCTCTTGACAATATCTCATAGATTCTCTATGAGGTTCAGAGCTGTTAAACAGAGCTGTTTACAAGAAGGAGGTGTGTATAGTAAAAATATATAGATTTTTTTAAATAGACAATCCTTTTACAATGTGTGTGTGTGTGTGTGTGTGTGTGTGTGTGACCCTCTCTGTGAAAACCCAGCTAAAGTCATTTTTTTGTGATTTGCTGTTTTCTACAAAAAATCATCCTTCATATGGTAAAGAACATTCTGTGAAAATGTAACCTTTATATCTTTAATATTGACTGAGTGAGGTCATGTCAAAAATGTAAATTATAGTGAAATTAATGGTAGAAATGCTTAATACTCGTTATCTCATAATTTGATTCTGAGACTTTAGCCTGGATTTCACAGAGAGGGTCACACATTTATATACATATATAATATAATAAAATAAAATAAAAACTAATATGCTGTATAATCATTTTAATTTAATGAAAATCGTTAATCAAAATGAATAGTAATAAATACAATAAATAATAATGCATTTCTTGCAACAGAACAAATGTTTATTTGTTAATTAATTTATTTGTAGGGACGTCCAACCCCATAATTGGCTAATTAATGTGATTTGGGCTAATTAGTTGTAGCAGGTGTCACAGGTTACAGAGAATATTGAAAAAGCTTTCTTTAGTGAAGGAGAGATGACTTATTGAATGTGAAAGCACAACATGAGTATGTGCTTATAATGAGCTTAATGTATTGATAAGTGTGTATGGTTGCTGAGAGAAGGGATCTAGGTGAAATAATATCTTTAGTTTAATTTTGAATCTATAGTCAGAGCTTGAAGAAGAGCTGCCTGTTTCTCAGTGTTCATTTGAAGATCTCTGCTTTGGTTCTTCTCATGCCTCATAAGAGCTTTCCATTCAGTGCTCTCCTCCTTCCCTGCATGAGGCTATATTAATCCATGTATATACCCAAACTGTGTATATATGCCAAACGTTCATGAGTCTGTCCAGCTTCAGCTGAGTGGCTTAGAAAACCAATGAATAATAACTTTTTCCCTTTCATTTTAAAATTAAAATGTGGTTCAATAAATGATACAAATGTTTAGCTGGTCAAACTGTACAACTAATAATAATTATAAATTTAAAAAATCATAATCCTTAAAAATCATAATTTATTCATGGTGACTTTATAAGAAATATGTATTTACATAAATATTATGTTTTACAAAAAATAAAAATTCAAAGTTGTAAATACAAAATAATAGGCCTAATGTACATTTAATAAAATATTATTTCAGTCTTTCTACTTCAAAATTCCAAACCTTTAAAATTTCAAAATGTAAGTAAAAGGTAAATTGTTGAATTTGAAAAACTTTTCTACACCAACTTTGCATATATATATATATAAATATATATATATATATTTATGGTATGTGAGTTTATATATATATATATAAATAATTAGGCGAAGTGATACTGAACTGTAATGCGGTCAAGAAAGCTGCCTGGAACTACGTTCGCCGCGTGTTTCCCTGAAAATAAATAATTGCACACCTCAGAACGTTCGTCAGCCAATCAGATTCAAGCATTCCACGGCCTAATAGTATAAATAAATTAAATGCACACAGACTGAAGTAGTTTAAGTCTTTAGTTATTTTAATTGTGATGATTTTGTCTCACATTTAACAAAAACACACCAATTCACATCATCTCAACAAATTAGAATACATCATAAGACTAATAAAATAAAAAAAATAATTTTTAGTGAATTGTTGGTCTTCTGGAAAGTATGTTCATTTACTGTATATGTACTCAATACTTGGTAGGGGCTCCTTTTGCTTTAATTACTGTCTCAATTCGGCGTGTCATGGAGGTGATCAGTTTGTGGCACTGCTGAGGTGGTATGAAGCCCAGGTTTCTTTGACAGTGGCCTTCAGCTCATCTGCATTGTTTGGTCTCTTGTTTCTCATTTTCCTCTTGACAATACCTCCATAGATTCTCTATGTTCAGGTCTGGTGAGTTTGCTGGTCAGTCAAGCACACAACACATGGTCATTTAACCAACTTTTGGTGTTTTTGGCAGTGTGGGCAGGTGCCAAATCCTGCTGGAAAATGAAATCAGCATCTTTAAAAAGCTGGTCAGCAGAAGGAAGCATGAAGTGCTCCAACATTTCTTGGTAAACGGGTGCAGTGACTTTGGTTTTCAAAAAACACAATGGACCAACACCAGCAGATGACATTGCACCCAAACCATCACAGACTGTGGAAACTTAACACTGGACTTCAAGCAGCTTGGGCTCTGAGCTTCTCCACCCTTCCTCCAGAATCTAGGACCTTGGTTTCCAAATGAAATACAAAACTTGCTCTCATCTGAAAAGAGGACTTTGGACCACTGGGCAACAGTCCAGTTCTTCTTCTCCTTAGCCCAGGTAAGACGCCTCTGATGACAACTGTAGCCAAATTACTCGACACGTCTGTGTGTGGTGCTCTTGATGTCTTGACCCCAGCCTCAGTCCATTCCTTGTGAAGTTCACCAAAATTCTTGAATCGATTTTGTTTGACAATCCTCATAAGGCTGCGGTTCTCTCGGTTGGTTGTGCATCTTTTTCCTTCCACTCAACTTTCTGTTAACATGCTTGGATACAGCACTCTGTGAACAGCTTCTTTGACAATGAATGTTTGTGGCTTACCCTCCTTGAGAAGGGTGTCAATGATTGTCTTCTGGACAACTGTATATATATATATATATATATATATATATTAGTGGGTAATTAATATATCAAATCTGCTTTTACCTTTCCAAAGATGAACACAAGCATGTTATTGTGAAGTTGCTTGCGTGAGTTTTCATTTATATTTGTAAAAACAACATTTAAATATGCCGGCCTTCATGTTGCCGTGGCAACGTGAGGCGACATGATGCATTGTGTGGTGTATAAAAGTAAGAGAATGACAGAGAGAGAGGAGAAAGAGAGGTATGTGAGTCATAAAATACTGTGACCATGAAACTTTCTGTAGGCAGAAAAAAAATCTGCCTACAGAAAGAACAAAAGCTATGGAGGGTCAAGAGCGAGCTGTAGTCAAAATGACCTGAAATACGGACAATGGGTACTGATGGTGTTCAGTTAACTATAGCCGGTGAGTCACAGAGAAATGAAATCAAATTGCTGAAATGCCTGAAGAGTTTGGGTGTAATTTCTAAACGTGAGGAGGAGAGGCAGAATTTAATGATGTGAGAGCGGCATGCTTGTGATTTGATCTTCAGCCGTCTTGTTGTTGTCACGTCTCAAAGAGGTCTTTTAGCCTGAAACTATCACTGGCATTGAGTGGGCAGCAATTAAAGCTGTAAACTCTTGAGCTCGGCCCTGTGGTGTTTGCATTCAATTACATAGTTGTTTATTGAAAGACATTATATTCTTTCTGTCCATTCTCCAGCTTTGTGCTTTGGAGAAATCAATGGAATTATTCAATTATTTTGTCTCACATAAGAGTTGCATAGTGATTTTACCTAAATAATGGTGCTTTTTGACTCTTAACACTAAATTATAGTGAAAAAAACTGTATTTTCTTTGTAATAGCTATTGATGTCTGCATAAATGACCTAAAATCATATTTCAGTCTTTCTTAAGCTAATTGCCAGTTGAGTCTTGACTAATTCTATATATTTATTTGTTCAACTTCAAAGGACACCTATTTTAGCAAGCATTTTAGAAAAACTCTGAATGAGAAATGTCATAAAGATTGCTCCATTTACATATGAGACATTTTTATATAGATAAAAAATACACTGACAAAAACTACAGTTATTAGGATTTTTTTAATGTTTTGAAAAAAAAATTAAAAAAAAAATTAAAGGGACTCATGTGCAACTATTACAGAAAGTTCAAACACTCACTGATGCTCCAGAAGGAAAAAAAACATGCATTAAGAGCCATTAAGAAAACTTGTAGAATTTGAAGATCAGGGTGCATTTAACTTAATTTGTCTTCTGGAAAACATGTATCTATCTTCTGTTCTAACATGTAACTATTCTGTAGCTTCTGAAGGGCAGTACTAAATGAAACAAATATGATATTTAGGCAAAACAAGAAAAAATATACACATCTTCATTCTGTTCTAAAGTTTTCACGCCCTGGCTCTTAATGCATGTTTTTCCAAAATCATACAGTCATTGTTGGAAAGGGTTAAATACACAAAAATGCTGGAAAATCAAATAATTTGTGTGAGCTGAAGGATTTATCTGAAGAACAGCGGGAAGTTTAACTGTTCAGGACAAACAAGGGACTCATGAACAACTATCACTAAACTAAAAAACACAGCTGAGGATCATTCAGAGAACAACACAGTATTAAGAATTAAGCGTATGCAAACTTTTGAACGGGGTCATTTTTATAAATTTTACTATTACCTTTCAACTATTCTTGTGGACTACATGTAAACATCTTTTATGTTAAATATCTTATTCAGGTCAGTACTAAATAAACAATAGCATGCATTTTGTATGATCCCTCTTACTTAGTAAAATAATCAACATTTTGCAGATTCTGCAAGGAGGGTGTAAACTTTTGACTTCAACTGTATATATAGCTACAAACACACACACACACACACACACACACACACACATCTATGTGTAGGCATACATATATATGCATATATTCTTGATTCAATATATAGGTTGATTGAATCAAGTATATTATGTGAAGAAACGTATTGTGATGGAACAAAAACAACACAAACAAAGAAACATATGCTGAAGAACAAAGCAACATACTGGCATAAAGAAGCAGCCCCCTGATGTTGTCACGGTCTGTCCGTGCGTGCGGGAACATGCTGTAGCTACCGCACGTGCCTCCCTCCCTCCCCTCACGTGCAGACCCACGCCGCAGAAGAAGGAGCACCTCGCAACATCTCCCACTGATCTAGATGCTCTCCCCTATGAAGGAGTGCATGGGATCACCCTACTCTGCATATTAAGTACAGAATGATGCTGGGTGCATTAATTATTTAATTCATTTTCTACTTTTGTTAGCTACATTTAATAAACAATAATGTATAATAGTATTGTGTGTTCCACGTTTAATGTCAAGTGTTCATGAGATAGACTGCATGAGGGAAGAAACTGTTCCTGTCTCTGGCCGTTCTGGGGCTTAGAGCTCTGTAGCGTTGACCAGACTCGT
The DNA here is from genome assembly GCA_027422435.1 of Schizopygopsis pylzovi. NCBI lineage: Eukaryota > Metazoa > Chordata > Actinopteri > Cypriniformes > Cyprinidae > Schizopygopsis > Schizopygopsis pylzovi. The sequence continues at coordinate 59,701,464 of CM049816.1, forward strand.
CACCGTCCTGAATGAGGCCGATAAGTGTGGTGTTGTCTGCAAACTTCAGGAGCTTGACAGAGGGGTCTTTGGATGTGCAGTCATTCGTGTACAGGGAGAAGAGCAGTGGGGAGAGAACACAGCCCTGAGGAGCTCCAGTGCTGATCGTGCAGGTGCTGGATGAGATTTGTCCCAGCCTCACTAGCCTGCTACCTGTCTGTAAAAGCGGAGCTGAAGTCTACAAACAGGATCCTCACATAAGTCCCTGGTCTGTCCAGATGCTGCAAGATGAAGTACAGTCCCATGTTGACTGCATCATCCACAGACCTTTTTGCCCTGTAGGCAAACTGCAGGGGGTCCAGTAAGGGTCCAGGGGTGTCCTTTAAATGAGCCAAAACCAGTCTTTAAAATGATTTCATGGCCACAGGTCTGTAGTCATTAAGTCCAGTAATTTTGGGTTTCTTTGGAATGGGGATGATGGTGGAGTGTTTGAAGCATGAAGGGACTTCGCACAAAGACCTGGCACACGTCATCTTCTCTTATCTGCAGTGGGGGGGTGTTGCAGAAGGTGTGAATGTTTTTTTTTCAAACCTGCAATAGAACTCATTCAGATCGTCTGCCAGATGTTGATTCTCCAGAGTGCTGGGGGATGGTGTCTTGTAACTGGTGATGTCTTTCATACATTCCCACACTGAAGCAGAATCACTGGGAGATAATTTGTTCCTTAGCTTGCCAGAATAATTCCTCTTTGCCACTCTGATCTCCTTTTCCAGTGTGTATTTGGTCTGTTTATACAAGACCCCATATATCTTCTTTGGCCTAACGGAGCTGTCTGAGTTTTGCAGTGAACCATGATTTGTCGTTGTTGTAGGTTAAATGAGTCCTGCAGGAATGCACATATCCTCACAGAAACTGAAATATGATGTTACAGTTTCTGTGAGCTTGTCCAGATCGTTTGCAGCAGCTTCAAAAACACTCCCAAACACTTAAATCTTGCTCTGCTTCATTAGTCCATCTTTTACCAGTTCTTAATACAGGTTTAGCAGATTTAACATTTTGTGGTGTGTTCTGCCGAATGTTCAGTAGTTCATCCCTGGTAAAACTGATCTTGTTTGAGAAACAAAAAACAGGAAAAACTAGCAAAGACAAAACAAGCACTAGCTGCCATGAGCAGAGCCATCTTAGATCTAATATGTGAAATAGTGATGGGTCGGTCTTGAACGATTTGTTCATTTTGAATGAATCTTTAATGTGACTCGAGAAGAACGAGTCGTCCCGGGGAGTGATTCGTTCAGTTGCGCATGCGCACCATCCTATGGGTTCTGTACTGGAATTAGTTCACCTGTTTCAAGTCTTCGGGGTTTTCCGAGACGAACGACTCGAAAGACACAAAAGGTGAACTAATCAATAATTTTTCCGCCTCATACTGCATAGGTTTAGTGTATGAAGCTGTCACGTGATGAATGAACGACTCGGAAAACCCGAAGACATGTCAGATAAGAGGTGAGGTGAGCTAATCATAGACTAAACAATGAATTAATATTTTCTGTTTCTTGTAGCATTATAGTTTTGCATTGTTTGTAGTGTGATCAACGTTTGCATAAGTAGTAGATGTGTTAGTCACACGTTATTTTTGAATTATGCTTTGCTAAAATGAACGAAATATCTCGGAAAAAGATTCGTTCATTTTGCTGAACGAGACTCAAAAGTCCGCGTCGGTAAAATGATCTGAACCTCCCATCACTAATGTGAAATGTAACTAATTGCAAACATTTTTATGTATTTATTTAACTTTTTTCTAGCTTTTTATTTTACATTATTAGTATTATTAGTATTATTAATATTAGCCTGTTATTATTATGTATTTAGTTTATTCTATTGTACTTCATGGCTTGTAATTTTTTCGAATCAATAGTAAATGTATATGACACCACTGATTTATAATAGAAAAAGTGGCCCATATGCATGTATAATTTAATCAAATTGTGACTTAATGAACTTTTTCAACATATTAAAGGTATTTTATCAACACATAAACAACATAAAGTAGCCTTTATAAATCTAATTTAACTATAGTTATAATAGTATTACAGGTTTTGTTCTTAACATATAGAAAAAACATATAGTAACTTTTACCCCCCCCCCCCCCCCCCCCCCCCCTCCTTTATAAAAAAATATGTGTTTGTTCCCCATACTTATAGGCTATTATAACGCTCCGGTTACTGTCGTAACCTCGGTTCCCTGAGAGCGGGAACGAGACATCACAGAGATTTCTCCGTTATGGGAACTTCTTCCCTTCAACCTTTCCTGAAGTCCTATTGGCTCACGCCAGTCAAATGACTGGCCAATTGTCGCAAAGCATGCAAATACGGCGAGCTCGAGACAGTATAAATGCGATGCTCGCGACAATTATATCAGAATCGGATACTGAACACCGTAAGCTGAGGAGTAGCGAACACGGCGTCTACCGTGATGTCTCGTTCCCGCTCTCAGGGAACCGAGGTTACGACAGTAACCGGAGCGTTCCCTTATCGAGCTGTCACGAGACATCACGGAGATTTCTCCGTTATGGGAACGATATTAAATCCCGCCGTGAGAGAGGCTACGAAGCCCTACCCCAAAACACAGCAGATAGAATACGCACGTAGACACTTCCCACAATAGTGACGCTGTAGGCGAGCTCACCGCTGATAGGTGGCTGTAAGCCAATGAGCGTCTAACCCAAAGGTATACAAATTTGCATATCTGGATAGAAATAACGTTGGCTGCGCTGAAACAGGGCAACTTGCACAACGAGCATAAGGAACTGCACAGACTGTATAGCATGACCCCAACCTAGCATGATAAAAGTATCGCTAGATAAAACAACACAATACAGGAATCTGCACTGAGCACAGGGCAGAACAACCGTATTAGTAAGGGTATGCAGAGCAAACAATGTAGTAAACATGCATCAGCCACTTACCGACAGTACCTGGGAGGCAAAAGACTGAACGTCCAGCCTGTAAAACCTGGCGAAAGTATTCTCAGAAGACCAGCCGGCTGCAACACATATATCTTGAATAGACATACCTCTCGACCAAGCCCACGAGGAAGCCATGGCCCTCGTTGAATGCCCCCTAATGTGTAAAGGACATTCCAAACCTTGGTTCGTATACGCAGCCGTAATAGCGTCCACGATCCAGTGGGAGAGCCTCTGTTTAGACACAGCACGGCCTCTCGCACAACCACCATAGCATACAAATAGCTGGTTAGATTGACGAAAGCTCGCCGATCGGTCGATGTAAATCCTCAAAGCCCTGACAGGGCACACCGAAGTCTGAGCATCTGTCTCACTCGAGGCTGCTGACTCGGAAGACAAGGCAGACAGAGAAACAGTCTGTATCTTGAAGGGTGTAGAAAGTGATTTAGGTACATACCCCATTCTTGGCCGGAGAGTGACGCTACAGTCACCGGGTCCAAAGCGAATACAGTCACTATCCACAGAAAAGGCGTGCAAATCTCCTATGCGCTTGGCTGACGCGAGTGCAAGAAGGAGTGCAGTTTTGAGAGACAACTCCTTCAAACCCACTGATGATAACGGCTCAAAAGGTGGCTGAGAGAGAGCTCTTAACACCACCTCTAGGTCCCAAGGCGGAACCGAAGGCGGCCTCGGAGGGTGTAGCCTTCTCGCTCCCTTAAGAAAACTCACCACCATGGGGTCTCTGCCGATCGACTGGCCACCCTGCGGTGAACGGAACGAAGCAATGGCCGCCACATAGACTTTTAGCGTCGAGGGTAACGATCCACTATCCAGCCTGTACTGCAGGAAACTCAGAACATCCAACACGGTGCAAACAACCGGGTCGATGTGAGCCTGATGGCACCATTTCACAAACACTCCCCATTTTAAGGCATATAATCGTCTTGTAGAGGGTGCTCGCGCTTCCGTGAGTGTGCCGACCACACGAGCCTGCAATGCGTCTAGCTCCCCTGACAACCCTGAAGCAACCACACATGAAGGTTCCATAGTTCTGGGTTCGGGTGCCACACCGAGCCGTCCACCTGAGATAACATGTCCTTCCTGACCGGAATCGGCCAGGGGGGGGCTATCAGCAGCTCTGTCAAGTCCGGAAACCAAGGCTGGTTCGGCCAGTTCGGAGCTATGAGTATGACGGACGCTCGCTCCTCCCTGATCTTGCATAACACCAGAGGCAATATCTTGATCGGAGGAAACGCATAAAGCCTGGCTGTCGGCCAGCGCGCTGTGAGCGCGTCCCCTTCCAACGGGGAGTGGGACAGAGAGAAGAACGACGGGCAGTGTGCATTCTCGCTCGTAGCGAATAAATCCACCTCTGCTTCCCCGTAGAGGTTCCAAATCATCCGAACTGACTCGGGGTGTAACCTCCATTCCCCTTGAGGAATTCTCCTCCTTGAAAACATGTCTGCCCCGCGATTCAAAAGACCGGGGATGTGCGTTGCTCTGATGGATAGAAGGCGAGAATCCGCCCATAGCAGTAACATCGCTGCCTGCTTGCACAACGCCTTCGAACGGACGCCGCCCTGGCGATTTATGTACGCGACCACAGACGTGTTGTCGGTGCGAATCAGTACATGCTGCCGTTCCAGTTGTGCTTGAAACTCCTTCAGAGCTAAAAAGACTGCTTCCAATTCCAATCGGTTTATGTGCCATCGGATCTGTGGCTCTGACCACTGCCCCGAAGCTGGCATCCCCTCGCACACCGCTCCCCAGCCGAGCGTCGATGCGTCCGTTGTGACCACCACGCGTGAGGTTACCAACCCCAGGGGGACTCCCCGGCTGAAGAAATTCGGGTTGCGCCACGGAGCCAGAGCTTCGATGCAGCCGCGGGTGACCGCGATACTCAAACGTCCCGAGGTCCATGCCGTCCAGGGGACTCGAGTTTTCAGCCACAGCTGCAGTGGTCGCATGTGTAATAAGCCCAGATGACACACTGCCGACGCTGACGCCATGAGTCCCAGTAGTCTCTGAAATTCTTTCAAATGAACAGAGCTGCCTTCTCTGAAATGGCGTAGGTAAGACAAAATGGCCGCCACGCGCTCTCGCGAGAGGCGGGCTCTCATTTCTAGGGAGTCTATGCAAACTCCCAAATACAGAATGGACTGACTCGGGGCGAGAATGCTCTTTCGCCTGTTCACACATAGCCCTAGGGACTCCAGGTGAATAAGCAGCGAGTCTATATGGCTGAGTAGCGTGTCCCGGGACTGAGCTAAAATCAGCCAATCGTCCAGATAATTCAGGATGCGCATCCCGCCCGCTCTGAGGGGGGAAAGTGCTGCATCCACACACTTTGAAAATGTGCGCGGGGCCAAAGCCAGCCCGAACGGGAGAACAGAGTATTGGTACGCTGTGTTCTCGAAAGCAAACCTCAGAAACCGTCTGTGATGCGGCGCTATCTGAATGTGAAAGTACGCGTCCTTCAAATCCACGGATGCAAACCAGTCCCCGGGGCGAATCTGCGCCAGGATCTGCTTCAGCGTTACCATCCTGAACTGACGTTCGCAAAGCGCTCTGTTGATGGGCCTGAGATCCAAAATTGGGCGAAGCCCCCCATCCCTCTTGGGTACCACGAAGTAGCGGCTGTAAAACCCGCTCTCCAGCTCGTGTGGAGGGACTCGCTCTACTGCTCCTTTCTCGAGCAGACAGCCAATCTCTTGCCTCAGAGCCTGGGCATTTCGAGGCGATGTTAGAGACTGCACCACGCCATTGAAACGGGGTGGTCTGCGTCTGAATTGAAGAGTATACCCCCGCTCTATCACGTTGAGTAGCCAACGCGAGATTCCCGGAATAACCTTCCACGCGCTTATGAACTGACGCAGCGGCTTTAGCTGCTCGGTCGTTGGGTGCGCGGCTATAACCTGTGTTGGATGCGGACCTGCACTGCACTGAGGCGGGGCAAGGGGAACCGCATTTATTGAGTGAGGAGGAGAAAGCTCTTTTTGTGAGAAAGTATGCATTTTTATTGAATGGACACTCAACACACACACATTTGGGCAGCTGAACTTTGGGCGCTTGGGCGCCGGGCTGCTCTCGCGCTCTCCTCCCTCCCTCCGATCGTCAGGAAGACGGCTTAGCAGCCGGGGGCGGGCGAGAATCGCGTCGCGGGCTTCTCCGCTGACCTTGGCGCTTCCTGCCGGAGCCCCACACCTTCCTCCGGACGTCTGGCTCCTGTCGAGGAGCAGTAGCAGTAGCCCCAGCCTGGGCAGGCCTGGGAAAATCTCTCCGCTGGGCAGAGCCATGCGCTGACGAAGATCTGGATCTGGCAGTCTGTTGCTGGGGGGCGCGTCTAGGCATCACGTGACTCATCGCTTTCGCGCGCTTTTGAGTCTCAGCAAATCGCTCGGTTATGGTCTCCACGGCATCACCGAAGAGGCCGGAGGGAGATATAGGAGCGTTTAGGAGCACCTTCCGATCGGCATCCTTTAGATCAGCTAAGTTCAGCCAGAGGTGCCTCTGAAGGACGACCATAAAGCCCATGGCCTTACCCACAGACTGGGCCGCTCGCTTCGTCGCCATCAACGCGAAGTCCGTTGCAGCGCGCAGATCCTTCGTCGCCTCAGGAGTGAGGACTCCGCCCTCTGCCGTTTGCAGGAGTTTGGCCTGGAACACCTGCAACACTGCCATGGCGTGCAACGCTGATGCCGCCTCGCCATCAGAGGCATACGCCTTATTAGCGAGATGGGCGGTGGTTCTGCACGGCTTCGACGGCAGGCTGATGTCCGGGCCTAGGGACTTCGCTGCTGCAGGGCACAGGTGTGCAGCAACGGTCTCCTCGACGGGGGGAGAGCGCACGTAACCGTGGGCCTCCGCTCCATCCACGTGGGAGAACATGGCCTGCGTGTTCGAGTGGACGCGCGCCGATTGGGGCGCAGACCACGTCTTCACGAGCTGTTCATGAACATCGGGGAAAAAAGGCACCGATGTCCTTGCGTCAGCTTTGCGTGTGGACCTGAAGTACCACGAGTCGAGCTTACTCCTGACAGGCTCCTCCGGAGGATTCCAGGTGAGCTCCAACTTCCTGAACAGCTTTCGACAGAACCCTCATGAGCTCCTCCTGGAGGCCTGAAGGCTCTGAGCTGCCTAGCTGCTCGGGCTCCGATCCAGCCCAACCGTCCTTCTCCGAGGCCGAGATGGACATGGCCTCGTCGCCCTCCTCGTGGCCAAAAGCTACGAATCCCTCAATATTGGAAGGGGGGCGGAAACAGTCCTCGGGGAAAGAGATGGGCGAATGCGGCGACCGTTGGGTTCGACGGCACGGCAAGACGGCGCTCCCGCCGCCCGGAGAGGGGGGGCTCACCAGCGGCACGCTGGCGGCAGTGAGCCCGACCCCGAACAGGCCGCGAACCACATCGCGGCGGGCCCGGAGCACGCGGACCGGGAGGTCCGCGCAAAGTCCACAGTCGGACTCGTCCAGCGCCGCCTCGGCGTGAGCCAGGCCCAGGCAGGCGACGCAATGGAGATGCTGATCCAGCGGTTCAATGGGTCCCGCGCAGATCTTACACACTGAAGCCATCACGAGTTCAAGGTGAAGTAAAAGATTCTGATATAATTGTCGCGAGCATCGCATTTATACTGTCTCGAGCTCGCCGTATTTGCATGCTTTGCGACAATTGGCCAGTCATTTGACTGGCGTGAGCCAATAGGACTTCAGGAAAGGTTGAAGGGAAGAAGTTCCCATAACGGAGAAATCTCCGTGATGTCTCGTGACAGCTCGATAAGGGAACTTTTATTCAACAAAAAAAAAATTTTATTTTATCCAGATGTCAACCCATTTACAATCACACCTGTGCCCCTTATTAAAATGCTATACAATGCTATAAATAAAAACTATTAAATATGACATCACTCTCAAATGAGTATGACTTATTTTGTTGTCAGGAAACTTATGTAACCCTGGACCACAAAACCAAGGGTCATTAAAAAAAACAGAGATGTTTACATCATCTAAAAGCTGAATAAGTAAGCTTTCCATTGTTAGGATTGCAGAATATTTGGTTGAGATACAACTATTTGAAGATCTGGAATATAAGGGTGCAAAAAAATCTAAATATTGAGAAAATCGCCTTTAAAGTTGTCCAGGTGAAGTTCTTAGCAATGCATATTACTAAACAAAAAGATTTCATATGTTTACGGTAGGAAATTTACAAAATATCTTCGTGGAACATGATCTTTCCTTAAAATTCCAATGATTTCTGGCATAAAAGAAAAATCGCTCATTTTGACCCATACACTGTACTTTTGGCTACTGCTACGAATATACCTGTGCTAAATGATGACTGCTTTTGTGCTCCAGGGTCATACATGATGGAACGATTAACTTCTTACGAAATGTAAACATTTTGGGGGGGAAATATGGGGGAAAAAAACACCCTAAATATTATTAGATTTGTATGCATATATTTAAATACACATTGTGTGAATAAATCGCTTAAATTGTGTTTAAACTAGGAAAAGGGCTTAAAAATAGGTCGCATTTGTGACATGCCTCCCCCGTCTTATGAATGAAATGGAACAAGCCGCTGTTGCCACGCCCCCTCCGCGCTTTCTCCACAGTTGTTGTTATTGTTATGTCAGTCAGAGACGTTTGATGGAGGAAGTGACAAAAAACACCCAAACAAACCTGTCGAGTTTCCCCAAAAGCGACAACTCCCGCAGCTTTTCAGGGACGTTATGAAAAATAGGATTATTGCCCCGAAACACATGTTAACACAGGGGGTAATAAACTCATGGAGCTGCGCAACGGCACACAGGGGAGAATAACGCGGCTCCGGCGGAGCAGCATGCGAGCCAAGCCGCCCACCGCCAGCACGAGACGGGAAGCCAGGAAAGTTCTGCGCCCGCTGCCTGTTGAGACCAACGAGGATGATGAGGAGCTCATGGAGGAGGATGACTGTTTCTCCACAGGCTTCCTCAAGCGTGACAGTCTCCATCCCGCGACGTTCCTCAAGACGCCCAGGTATAGCTTGATTCGGGAGGTGGGTCGCGGGAGCTACGGTGTGGTGTACGAGGCCATCGCCCGCAGGTCCGGAGCTCGGTTGGCGGTGAAGAAGCTCCGCTGCGACGCGCCAGAGAAAGTGGAGCTGGCGCTGTCGGAGTTCTGGGCCCTGGCGAGCCTGGAGAAGAAGCACGAGAACGTGGTGCAGCTGGAGGAGTGCGTGCTGCAAAGAAACGGGATGGCACAGAAAATGAGCCATGGGAACAAACGAAACAAGCAGTATTTGAGATTAGTGGAAACTTCACTCAAAGGTAAATGATGTGAACTGATATTGAAGTGGATTGTTTTGTGTTGTATGCATTCTGAGATGCATAAAAGCAATGCAAATGTGTAAGCATGATAAATTGCACGATTTTAATGTTAAAGCACGCCTGTTATTGATTGTGCATCTTAAATGCATGTCATTAAACGTGCACTAAGTAGGAAGAGAAGACAATCTGTGCGCGAGGGAACACCATGTTCTAGCACCCATTATGCATTAACCCCTTCACTCCCACAAATGCCAGTTTGGATGTTCACCTCTGCCAATCTGCTATAGTCTTTGTGTGCAGTTTTCAAAGTTTGAGTCACTTTTTCCAGTAGATTGTCGTTTTTGTGTCATTTGTAGGCTTGCTGTCAAAATCAGATTAGATTAAAGCCTACTGTCATTGAGCAGAATACAAGTACTTTTGAAGACATTTACAGATTAAAACATTTGCAATCTCAAAAGTTCAGTTTGAGCTCATTAGGTGTTTAAGAGTGGTGCATAACTTCAAAATGTAAATTGGAAATAGACATTAGTTGTTAAGATTGTATTACTTTGTATTGTAGTAGGCCTGGAGATCATATTTTTTCTGATATTTCCATGCACATGTGAACCCTGAATATAGTTGTGGCATTAATTATTTACGCATACTGCAGTCTAACATGCTGTACTCAATCAGAAATGGTTTTAAATGGGATTTGTGAATATATTCTCAATGTTTATAATTTTTCAAATGTCACGTTGGATTTGTGGTTTGGTGTGTAGAGGTTGCGTGTTTGTGGTGTCGTGCGAGTGCTATATTTGTGGTCGTGCTCAGCAGAAGCAGGATCTATTTTGTGCTGACTGCTGTTATGTAAGTGGCACCATTTAGTGGCCTCGTCTACAATGGAAAAACTAATCCACACGCGACAGGCTTGTTGAGATATTAGTCAAATAGAAATGTTTTTGCTGATGCATTTTGGGTTGTTTAATGTTGTTCTACAAATACATGTATGTATGTGTATGAGTTTGGGAATTATTGACATATGTCTATCTAACTAGGCCATTTTTTTATGTTTGCGACCGACCCAAACACAAACACCACTTTGTTTTGCACAATAAGTCCTTTTTTATTGCCAGCCAAACCCTTTGACCTAAAATATTCCTTTTTGATCACTGTGTGCGATTTGAGTCACTTTTGCTTTATTTGTCTAGTAGATTTATTAATATACTGTCATTGTGCGGTTGATGTACAGAGTCAGGCATTTACAGGATCAAGATTCATTTTTAAATCATTGCATCATTAAAAACAAATCTGACTCATTAAATGTTACAGGGTGGTGCATTAACTCTGCATTTTTCCATGAATTTGTAAGATATTATGTTTATTAAAGAGCAGTCATTCTGCATTCGTGGTCAGTTTAGCAGTAAACATGTTTACAGATCACGACTCCAGTCAAACTCCTTTGACCTAAAGTATTTACGTGAAGTACCCCCTGAAAATAGTGTAATATTATATAAATGATTAAACCATTTTAATATAAATAATACACATATTTACAATTCTTTTTTTAAAGAAAAAAAAAATTTTAGCAACAATTTTAGCAAATAATTTTCTTTAGAGTGGTACATAATTTGAAAAGTATAAATTGGCAATAAAAATTATGTTTGTTTGTTTTTTTAAAGGTTTTATTACTTCATATAATTGTTTTTTTTGAGTCCAGCAAATTGTCATTTTTTTAATTCCCCAAAATGTCGATGGTCATGGGAACCCTGAACATAGTTTTGACATGAAGTATTGAATTTTTTATATTTAATTTTTATAACAGAACAAACTAATTAAAGTATTTCATGATTTTTAAATAGTTTTATTTTGATTGTTTGTCTTTATTTAAAATAAATAACTACAATGATTTATTAGCTTTTCTTCACTTCTTGGAGCTTTTTTGTCAATGCGTTTTGTTAATGCTTCATAATACAATGTTCATTTTTCCGGTTGGTTTTGAGTTTTTGTCTTAAAAGTATATGGAGGCAAATGTTTAATTGTTTAAAAAGCCCAGTCGGAAGTTTGCAGCTTCATGATCTACATATGTGGTTTTATTTAGGATTATGGGAGATGCGCGTTCCCAAGTGTTTATACGGTTTTACAGTATTTGTATGGGTCAGAGTCCACCTGTTCTCCGTGCATTTCTCTAACCCTTGTTTCCTGAAGCTAAGCTATGTTTGTTATCACAGAACGCAGACAGATTATCAGGGTTTACTCTCATACAGTGCTCTTTGGAAAGCCTCCAAACGTGTCGCTCAGCGGAAATCTGCTCAGCTAAAGTCTGATGTGTTTGGTGTTTTGCTAGCCTGTCTGAGTTAGCTAAACCAACACTTTAGTTCTAAGGCTCAGCGTATGAACAGTAAAGCTGCTGTAGTTTGAACAGGACTGGGATTAATCAAACACTACCATGTCTGTATGTTAACGAGTCTGAAACAGCGGCTTGTCCGTTAGAAACCAGCGACATTCAATAAAGAGCCATTTCGTCTGACTCAGCACAAATAACTCAATGAAGCACATGAGGAGATTATGAGTGGGTTTGATCCGCCACCAGTGGTTTACACTAACCTCAAATGCTTGTTCTAACTAGGACTATTCATGTTCATTAAGAATAAAGCCATACAAAATCTTTACTTGAAATAAGCTACAATAAAATGATATGTATATATGTGATGTGTGTGTGTGTGTGTGTGTGTGTGTGTGTGTGTGTGTGTGTGTGTGTGTGTTATATATATATATATAACTAGCCTACTTGCCAAGGCAACATTTCTCGTGTTTATTTAGTTTAACTTGATATACTAAAATAACGAAAACTGAAATAAAAATGAATTAAAAATTACACAGACATATAAAACAAATTAAAACATAAAGATATAAACACAACACAATTACTACAACTTTAACTAAAATGAAAAGGAATAATGAGAGTATAAGTATTTTAATTTTTTTACATTTAAAAAAGCCAAGAGTACCAAACAATACAAAAGATTAGATGCTATAAGTTGGGTGCTATTTTCAACCATATGTACTTTTTTAATACACATTTCTAATCTTACTTTAAATGATAAATTGGTGCACATTATTGTCTTTGCAACCTTTGCTCTGTCTCTCAAACTGCTTTGAATAACATAATAATACATAATTTGACTGACTAATATTAATCAGAAATGTTTTTGAGCAACAAATCAGCATATTAGAATGATTTCTAAAGGATGATGTGACACTGAAGAAGTAATGATGATGAAAATTCAGCTTTGATCACAGAAATAAATGACATTTTGCAATATATTCAAATAGAATACAGTTATTTTAAATTGTAATAATATTTCACAATATTACTGATTTTAATGACTTTTTAATCAAATAAATGCAGCCTTGGTGAGCATAAGAGTTTAACCGCATTCTACTGTCATTTCAGGTGAGCGTATCTTGGGTTATTCAGAGGAACCATGTTATCTTTGGTTTGTTATGGAGTTCTGCGACGGCGGCGACCTCAACCAGTATATCCTCTCACGCCGGCCTGATCCTCGGACCAACCGTAGTTTCATGAAGCAGATGACTAGCGCTGTGGCCTTCCTCCATAAGAACAACATCGTCCACCGGGACCTCAAACCAGACAACATTCTCATCTCGCAGAAATCCGGCGATCCGGTCATCAAGGTCGCCGACTTCGGCCTCAGCAAGGTTTGCGCTGGACTCAGCTGCAAGGAGAGCGAAGGCGACAACCAGGGGAACAAAAACATGGTGAACATTAACAAATTCTGGCTGTCGTCAGCGTGCGGCTCCGACTTCTACATGGCGCCGGAGGTGTGGGAAGGCCACTACACCGCCAAAGCGGACATTTTCGCACTCGGCATCATCATTTGGGCCATGATCGAGCGGATCACGTTCATCGACGCGGAGTCCAAGCGAGAGCTCCTCGGCACGTACGTCCGCCAGGGGACCGAGATCGTCCCGGTGGGAGAGGCCCTGCTGGAGAACCCAAAGATGGTCCTGAACATCCCGCAGAAGACGCGGAGCATCATGTCTGAAGGCGTGAAGCGGCTTCTGCAGGACATGTTGGCAGTCAACCCGCAGGACCGGCCTGACGCGTCTCAGTTGGAGGTTAGAATGGACCAAGTCACATGTGCGACGTAAGCTGAACCGATTGGCCGAAAAGAGCACGCTAATTTTTCAGGTGGGTTGCAATTTCCTGGTTTCGTTTTACACTTACATTTTACATTTATGCATTTAGCAGACGTTTTAATCCAAAGTGACTTACAGTTATACATTTATTGCCCGTATGTGTGTTCCCTGGGAATTGAACCCACAACCTTTGCGCTGCTAACACAATGCTCTACCACTGATGCTCTACCACGGCTTAAAGTTGTAGATGCTGTTATCACCATCTTTGTTCACATCAGACCAAAATCTTCAAGAGTAGCAGTCAAGAGTGCAGTTTAGATCAGAGGTGGCTTTAACAGAAAATGTTCTATCATTGGCGGAAAACATCTGAAGGTTGTCCGTCACTTTGACAGATTACACTGAGGATGATCTATTGTGATGTGTAACTGTAATTCTCCCCCTGTCCAGCTGGTGGTGAATGCGCTCCAGTGAGGTGTAAAAATAAAACCGTCACGTGTCTTTTGCTATGCGTTTGATCACACACAGGCGAGTATCTTCTAGTAAAGCAAAAACACTTGATCTGAGATGTCTACAGCGATCTATCACATCACATTAAAGAGCACCAAAATGGTTTATATTGCTTGAATTTCCTAATAAAATGGACAGAGTTTGAAATCTGAGACTTTGTTTCATATCAAAAGTATCAACGAACCGAGTTTAGCCGATTGCGATTTACTGCATGAGAGGCGCACTATATGTACGCTTCATTCATTCATCAACTGAAAACAGCATCGATTGGATTTAAGATTGATATTTGTTCATAAAAATTTGAATCTATTCAAATTGAGAATTTTTTTTTTAAATCCAGCACTAGTAGATTTAGTTGTTTTAGTGTCCGCCTCTGTCACGAATGACGCACAGTCTCTGTTCATCTGTTCTCTTCATAAATAAATAAATGCATAAGCCTTTATGCTCGTCCTGTTGGCTCATTATTAAAAATGAAAATGTGAACAAAACAAGCAATTAAATGTGTTATTATAATTCAAATATGCAAATTCAAATTGAATAATAGATTATGACTGAATTGTTAAGACCCTGTCTGTCAAAATGTCAGACAATGTTAAAGTCTAACACAACCTCTGGTTTACATCCCATAATACATGAACAACAAGTCCTCTTGGGTTGTTGAAATGCATTAAGCATATACAGTGCTTATGTGATGATATATTCTCATAGTTATAGTCATTTCGTATCAAATCAAACAAAGTTCAGAAACTTCCCTGACTCAGATTTGTAGATTTGTTAATATTTTTTCAGAAGACAAACAATTTTCACCTGCGATTTGGAGGCAAATTTTATTGGGGAAAAAATGACTTTCGAAAGATGGCAGAGTCATTCTTTTATTTCTACACAGAGATCAGTAGGTTCATTAGTCAAATTAGTTTACTTTATCAATCTTTGTTGCATTATATGCCAATGGTGAGGGTTAAAAAAATAGGAAAATTTTTTTTTTTTTTTTTTACCAAAGTTTGCATGTCTGTAAAACAAAGTATTAAAGATATCTTAACATCCCTTTGGGTTTTGTTTTTTAACACACTTTCATTATGGTATGCTCATTTTTAAGGTCCTATATAGTTCAGTTCCAGAGATATTGCGATCTCAAAATGGCTCCAAGAGTAAATTGTTAAATTCTACACATTTTCATTGGTCAAAAACCAAATGTGGGGCATTTTGCATACAGCTGATACTTGTTGTATTTAAAGAGGAATATCTGAAGAACAAATATTGAAACTAGAAATGTATCTTGTTTCTCTCTATCAAAACAATTGCATAGAAAAATAGGTCTGCAAAATACGTTAGCAAAATATATCTGCAGCCTTTAGTTACTATTTAAAGTACTCTAAGGTGCCAAATGTGTTTTAATCCAAGCTAGGCCGATCTTGAGATCGCTTCCCAGAGTTCTTCAACTGTTCAAGAATTTCTCATCATTCCTGCTGCTTTGTATTTCTCGGATCAAACCCATGTATTTGGCCTCAGGGGCAGCATGTACCCTGTGAGGTCGCCGTGCCCTACCCATCGCTCAACTGTTTGTTTTTCTGACGCCACACCCTGAGCTTCACGAGTGATCTGATTAACAAGATCCGACACTTGTGAGCAGCAGAATGCACTCAGCCAGAGGCGATAGCATCAGAGTTTAATACTCCAAACCAGGTGCTGCATGAACCAAAGGTTATACAACATCAGTTTATTGCATTCTTTTATGGGTTTTGCATTGGATTAGATTCAACTGAAAAGGCCAGAGGAAATTAAATGCATTTTAGAAGCGGCTTTATAGCACAATTTTAATCAAAACTCGCTGGGTTTGTGTCCCGAGGCGAGGACATACAAAAACAATGACTCGCTCAGACTAGCACGCATCTCCAGCGAAATGCAGTGACGACGGCTTATTTGGTATCAGATGGTTGAGGGTCGTGTGCACGGGCCGTATACACGCGACTTATGCGTCATTCTTTCAGCGAGCATATAGAGCAGTTATGCAACCCCCCCCGTCCTCCTCTCCCGGACGGCCTGAATGGAAGCAGCCAGCCGTCAAAACAAGCTGGGAGTGTTTGTCTCACAGGGGCGTTTTAGGGGGTAAATGTTTGCATATTGACACCCCGAGCACTTTTCGTTCCCTTAGTCTTTAGCCTGGGACGAGGAGATGAGTGCAGCTGTGCACGGCAGCCTGTGAGACTCTGAGGTGTCTCTGATCACGTTCAGAACATGTTGTTCTTTGCCTGCAGCGCCTCAGTCACTACTGTATATATACTGTATATACTGCGCCTGTATTACTGAGTACAGTACTCGCATCGGAGGAGCATAAATGTGCTGAATCCTTCAAATATAAAAACATTTGAATATAGCACATATTAGCTAATAATATTTTTTCCCCTTTTACAATAAAATAATCACACTTTCAGTCATTTACATGTGTAAGAGTATATCAATTATATTCCTCCTTATCAATAATAAAGTTGTATAATGTTTCCTAATTGTGTAATTAATGTGATTTATTTGTGACTTTCATTTTAATACTTTGTTTATTTATATATTTTAGTGTTATTTTAATATTTTATTTTATTTAACTACTACTACTATTTTTGTATTATTTTTAATATCTAATTGTATTATTGTTTAATACTATTAAAAAATTCACACTTTCTGTCATTCACACTACATTAATGAAATGTACGTTATGTGTAACATTAATGTGTGATATTTTATATTGTTTCATAATTTATATAATTATTTTATTAGTTGTTATTTATTTATAATTGTATTATCTTTATTATTTTATTTATTTATTTTTTTATGTTATTTTTGATACTTTTTAATGTTTTATAATATGTAATACATTTTAATATTTGATTAATACTTTTTATTGTTTATTTTTTATTTATGTATTTGACGTATTATTATTATTTATTTTATTATGTTAATATAATGTATTTATATTCAAATGTATTATTTTGAAGATAATCTCTCTATAAATATTTGCAAAGTAAAGTCTTAAATGAATTCAAATGCATTACAATATTGTGGCAAGTAAATCATTGAATGGATAAAGTCTGTATATTGTAAATAAAGTCAGTAAAGTATTGTATTAACTTAACTCACATTCACTCCTGTATTAAGCTGTGTGCCGATTATTCTTGTCACTTTTTCTAATCCTTATACAGTAACACTATTACTAATATTTTGATTACGGCTCCGTTCGATCATTCACAGACACCGCCGCTGGTCTTGTGTCGGTGTTGTTTCTGAGATTCTCTTCATTCGAGATAATCAACACTGCAGCTTCTGTACGGACATCCAGTCATAGAGTCGACGTCGTTTGATCAGGAAGAAACGTGTAAGAAAGCATTAGACTGCACCAGTATCGGTCAGATATTACAGAGCATGTGTCTCTTGTTGAAGCTTGCGTTGAGATCCGGGCTCCTTTGGGAACGCTGGGGCTGGTTTGGGAGTGTTTTTCAGGATTGTTGGGGAGGAGCGAGTGTTTATAGACTGTTATGTAAGCAGGAATAACATTTAGCTTATAATTGTAGAAAAACATGCTGTTTTTCCATTTATTTAGCACTCTTTTCAACCAGAGGCTGCTTTTTTCTTTTAAACGGTTGTGAAGTCTTTTTTTATCATCAGATTAAGTTAATGTATAAAATTGCATTTTAGTTAAAGAATAACATTTTTTTCATATTATTAAATTAAAGGCTTATAAGATGTAAAACTGTAATAGTGTGTTCTCTGTAAAAAAATATATTTTAATTAGAACAAAGAACATTTTACAAAAGAAATTGTGTATATTTGTCTTTCTACTCAAAAAGTGTGTTCAACTTGCTGTTTCTTTAATTATTTGTGACATTTTTAATATTTATTTATTTTTAAATGGTATTATTTTTCATACTTTTTATTAATTTTTTTTATTAATAATTTATTTGCATTATTATTATTATTATTATTTTATTCTAAATATTTTGTATGTAGTTATTTTTAAAACTATTTAAGAACTATGTAATTTACACTACAATTTAATGGGTAACATTATGTAAATGATATTCATTCATATCAATAATGGTTTAGAATGTTTCATAATTGCGTGCGTGCGTGCGTGCGTGCGTGCGTGTGTCTGTGTCTGTGTCTGTGTGTGTGTGTGTGTGTGAGAGAGAGAGAGAGAGAGAGAGTGTGAGAGAGACCCTCTCTGTGAAATCCAGGCTAAAGTCTCAAGATCTAATTATGAGATAACAAGCATCAAAGTTTGATTTCTTCCATTAATTTTCACTATAATTTCTATCTTTGACATCCTTACTCGGTCAATATTAAAGATAGAAAGGTTACGTTTTCACAGAATGTTCTTTACCATATGAAGAATTATTTTTTTTGTAGAAAACAGCAAATCACAAAAAAAATACTTTATAGCTGGGTTTTCACAGAGAGGGTCACATATATATATATATATATATATTATTCATTTATTTATTTTTTAAAACGAAATAATAATTGTAATACTTAATTTTCTTTATTAGTTCACATTAAATTATGGAGAGCAGAAAGACTTAAGTAATTTATTGTAAAATGTATTATTTGTATTGTATATAGTATTTGTTTCAGTGTATTAACTTCTGTGTGAAAACTGTACACATTTCTTTTTTCAGTGTATCTCAGAATAACCGGCTATAGGTGTCTATTCACCCAATGTTGTTTATGTAGTCCTCTTGTGAGAAATCTCCCTGTAAAGTACAGTTGATCAGGTCAAACTCCGAAAGCACCTGGACACTGGTTATTGGATTGCTTGCAGAAATGGGATCCGATGCAGAAACAGCTTGGATGTTGCATCAGTAAATAATCTACTGGCCAGCTGTCCGACACATGGACCTGCGATTACAAACACCGCAGAACAACAAGCCATGTAGTCTGTGATTATAGTGCGCTTGAGGAGAATATGTACTGTGACTCAGATCACACCTCCATGTTATTGTGTTGAGTTCAGCGTGCGATCAATAACCACCGTTCTCCTCTGTCTGGTGTCTTTATCTGACTCACTGAAGGATTGTACACCTACCGCTTACTTCATGCTGAAAGCTGAGCATGCAAGCCTTACAGAATATGCTTGATAGTCAGAATTATGACAAAATGTAGGATAGATAAGTGATAATAAATATGAATTTTGATTTAAAAGGTCAAATTAAAAGATAAGAAATTCTAAATTATGTCAAAATTAAGTAATACCAAGTATAAAAGTTACAATTATGAGATCTTAAAGCGTGAAATAAAAAGCCGAAATAATGAGATACTAAGTTATAATTATGGCCTGAAAAGTAATTATTACATAAGAAATAAAAATATTATGTGAAAACATGAAAAGTCATAATTATGACATAAAAAGGTGAAATAATGAGATACTAGATGATAAATACAACTTCAAAATAAGTTTTGACTTAAAAGGTGAAATTATGATAGTCAAAATTATGACAAATCAAAATGATGAGATAATAAGTAATAATTACAATCTAAAAAGTAATAATAATGAGATACTAAGTAATAAGTCATATTTATGAGAAACCAAATAAAAATTACTTGAAATTGAACATTTTGAAAGGGTACATTTATGATTGAGACGCTAAGTAATAATTAATTAGTAATTAAAAATGACTTAATTCACAGTTATGAGTTGTGAAAGTCATAATTAAGACAAGTAACAATTAAGAGATACGGAAGTCAAAATTACTAAGTAATAATTATGTTTAAAACTTATAACCTAAAAAGTCAAAATTGTATGATTTACTTGTCATAATTATGACTAAGTAATAATTACAACAAAAAAAGTACAAATTATGAGAGAACGTCCATTATGAGATATAATTGTGATATGAAACTATGAGATACTAAATAATACTTGCAAATAATTTGGTACATTTATTAGATAATTATGACATAAGTTAAAGTTATGTAATAATTACACCCTAAAAAATCTTAGTTATGAGAAAGTCAAAATGATTAGATAAATTCAAAATGATGACATTACATGACATTAAACTTTTCCGACTTTTCAGCTCCTAAATCTACTTTTTCTGTCATAATTTGGCCTTTTGTGTTATAATTATGACGTATGCATACTTGCGTTCATCAAAGCAGGATTAGTTGGGTATGTGCTGAAAGTGAGGGTATGGTTGAGTAACCGTTTGGTTTCTCTCTCTACAGGTTTGCTGAGGAGGATTGTTCAGCGATGGAAACACACAGCGGATCCAGGAACTGTGAATTGCGTTTTGTGACCGCTTCCACAAAGCAGAAGTGAAATCAAATGACTTGATATCTATATTTAAACCCTCACAAGTGTATGCTATGCAAGCTTCTTTATTAACACGCTCATGTTCTAGTCTTGTGTTTTCTGTCCCTCTCGTTCTCTGTTGTTTTGGACCAGATTGTCCTCAAACAGACCTCCGTGGACGTGTACCAGACAGTACAGATGTAATAGTGAGATATGCAGCACTAGGATGGATCGGATGTTGTTCAATGCTCTAAAATATTCCCAGAACAACAGAGAAGGAAGTTATTCTAACCTCACAAACACATACTGTGAATGATATAATGTGAATGACTGGGTGCACAGTGACCCGTCTCCTGTAGGTGTGAATGTGTCTGACCCGAACAACAGCACCTCTTTAAAACACACACCCTTTGTGCCTTAACTTTACAGCTTTAGAAAGTCTTTGGATTGGTTCTCATTATTTGAACTTTGTATTTTTAGGATATTTTAAAAAGGAATCTGTTTTATTTGAAATGTTGGTTTAAGATTACAGTTCTCTTAACAGAGCATTTGCACAAAAAAAAATATATATATATATGAATATTTGTTTGACAGGATCCATTAATGCAGTTACAAGTTTTGTCAAATAACTTAATTTTCTTTAATCCAAATCTTCCCATTTTAGCCACTTCATCTAGATATAGATCAGGTATAAACAAAAGCAGACTATTACTTGTTCTAATGCCATTGAACAGGAGATGATTTGATTTTCTATGCAGACTCGACTGTTGACGTTGTGTAAATATGAATGTGTTGAGGGATCAAATGAGTTTGGTTGTTGTTAGTTTTCATCTGACTTCACATTGTTGTAGCAACATGTCTGGTTTCCCTTTGGCTCGTCACATCTAAAAGCTTTATAACGGGCGCTACATTCACATTGTCTGGAGTGCTTTGGTTCCGTTGGAATGGAACGGTTTGAATTGTTTAAATGTAGCGCCTCACATCATGTGATTCCATACGGATTGTTGCATGCTTCTGTTTCTATGGGTGCCGTTGACTCACTATAGCACATACTTTAGAGCTGTGCCAGATCTCAGATACAGACCTTTCGGAAATCGATATTTGCTTTAAATTTAAAGATGCATGTTAGTTGTACTCCTGATCACATTCAAGGTTAAAAGAATAGTTTTCCTGAAAATGTACTCTCTTTTAGGCCAGCCAAGATGTAGATGAGTTTGTTTCTTCATCAGATTTGGAGAAATGGATATAGATCTTCTGCAGTGAATGGGTGCCGTCAGACTGGAGTGGTGTGGATTATTGTGATGTTTTTATCAGCTGATTGGACTCTCATTCTGACGGCACCCATTCACTGCAGAGTAAGTGATGTAATGCCACATTTCTCCAAATCTGTTCTCATGAAGAAACAAACTCATCTATTGTACATCTTGGAAGGACTGATACAATGTGTATTTTTTAAGGTGAACTACTTAAAACACCTGTATTAAAGGTTGCAGTAAGAAGCTAGTCACTATTTGTTCTGTGAACTGGACATTTGTAGCAGGTAAAGCCAGTGAGAAATAGTTAGAAATCTTTTCTCTTCAGTGTTTTGGTTTACACACTCTTGTAGTGTTTCTACCTCACGTTTCCTCTCTATCGTGCGTTGCATTTAGTTCAGTAACAGTGCTTTTCTCCGTAGCGTCTCGAAGAGCCTTTGCATTTCACTGCTATGTTGTTTTTTGTATTAACTAGTTGCAGAGTTCATTTATTATCGTAAAACTAAAGGTCTTTGTATTTATCGCACATGATCTCTTTATTGATGCATAGTTCCTGAAATACCTCCTCTTCAGTGTTTCTGATGCTTTCTTCAGGTTTCTTCTTTTATCAAGACAGAATCCACAGAAGTTGATGTTTTTCAAAGGACGTTCGATGTCTGAACTTGTTAAGATCGTAGTTTTAGTGTAACTCCCCTTGAAATACCAAAAATCCTCATCGACTCGCAGTGACGTCATGTTCCTTGTCCCTCAGGTGTTCACTGAAAAATGTTTGCAGGTCAAACAAACACGACGGTCATTTTCTCTCTGAATACACACACTGACTAATCACTACAGACGCGGAAACCAAACTGTTATCTTTCTACTCATATTTTCAGATCACAGAGGTTTTATATTGTACACATGTCTTCTTGTTAATATTGAACAGGGTTTGGTTTATGATGCTATGAGATATTTGATGTTTTGCAAAGCAATCTTTCTTAAATGTATGTAGCCTCTTGTTTTCTTGAAATAAAGAAATAGAAGTAAATATATTTGTCTTGATTGTTGTGTTTTATGAGGTTTTGATTTATTGTCACAGTTATGTATTTTTATTCTATAATGACCCATTTTGATATTATTTCTTACAATTCTTTAAGATTTTATGACATTTGTCATACTTTCTACATTTTATGATGTAATTACGACTTTTTATCTCATAAGGACCGTTTATCTCTATCTCTATTTATTTGACTTCTTATCTGATAATTATAACTTCATATGTCACTATTTCTTATTTCCTAATTTCTATTTGTCATAATTTCTATTTATCTCATTAGGAAATATTTCTAATTTTATTTGACTTCTTATCCCATAATTATGACTTCATATACAGTCTCAGAATTTTTTATTTTTAACAGAATTTGCCTAATTACTATTTATATCATAATTTTGACTTGTATCCTAATGTTTGTCATAATTTGATAACTTTTTATCTCTAGTTCTGCTTTTTATTTGATCCTTTTTCTCTATTCTTTTGTAATTTTGAGTTTTTATATAATTGACTTAATGTCATAATTTTTTATCTCCTAATTTCTACTTTTATGTCAGAATTTTGAATTTGTGTATCATAATTTCTCTTTTTTTTATCTCCTAATTTCTGTTTTTTTCCCATTTGGTCTACTTTTTATGTAATCACTTTGATTTTTGATCTCCTTTTTCTACTTTTTGTCATAATTTCATAATTATGGCTGTCGTAATTATGCCTTTTTAATTTCTGTTTGTATCTCCTAATTTCTCATTGTGATGATTTTTTACTTAATTTATGAAATAGAAATGAATATTTCTATCTTGATTATTGTCTGTTTTGCTGTCCTGCTATTGCTATAATTATAATTACCCATTTGGCACATTTGAAAATATAATCACTTGTAAAATTGCTGTTGGATTTAAGGTTGGCTTGACTTCTCATGAGCATGTCACCGGAGATGTGTGTCAAACCTTTGTTTTTCACCGTTGGCCTGTATAAACACGTCTAATACCTACACAAATACATGCACAGCATGCCGTGAGTTTACGGTGAGCTCCTGACGGAGACACAGTGACCGTGAGCTGAGTGAAAGGTCACCGCTGGGCTGTTTAAGGGTTTGTTAAAGGAGGGCAGTAGTGCTCGATGGATCATAATCTACTGTAATCAGTTTTGCGGTGACGGCTCAAGCTCATTAGAGGTCCGTTGTGTAATGAAGTCGAGCAATCGTCCTTTAGCATTCATAACAGTTATTCAGCTGCTGCAGGCCCTGCCTCAACTATACTGTAATGATTTTATTTATTGTCACATTACAAAGCTACTTTTTGGCAAAATAATGCCACAGTTATGGAATGTTAACCAATTCTGCAATAAGAAGGAAGGAAGGAAGGAAGGAAGAGGAAGGAAGGAAGGAAGGAAGGAAGGAAGAGGAAGGAAGGAAGGAAGGAAGGAAGGAAGGAAGGAAGGAAGGAAGGAAGGAAGGAAGGAAGGAAGGAAACCCTGACAAATGAACAAATCAGCAAACAAAGATTTTATATTTTCATCATTTTCTGCACATAATTTTCACACAGATATTGAAATGATTCTACTGTTTACTTTATTATACAATTGGTATGAATTAAACATTTTTTTTTTTTACAAATGATGTTTGTATTATATGATAATATAAACAAAATAATTTTCTAAAAATAAATGTGAAACCATGTTTTAAAAGAATAAAAAAAATTGTATAATTTCATATTATAAGCAATTCTTAAATATATTTTCATGCATATATTGCATTTTTTTCATTTTAACTACAAAGTTTATATTCTCTATTTAGATCATATTTTATACATTCATTCATACATAATTTCATATTTCATTTTTAATTTTCACAAATAATAGATCCTTATACAGATGCATCTTAATAAATTAGAATGTTGTGGAAAAAAAAATATTTATCTCAAATTGTGAAACTCGTGTATTAAATAAATTCAATGCACACAGACTGAAGTAGTTTAAGTCTTTGGTTCTTTTAATTGTGATGATTTTGGCTCACATTTAACAAAAACCCACCAAATCACTATCTCCTTGTTTAGAACAGCTTTAAATGTGATTCATCTTGTTAAAATGTATATGCATAGCAGGAGCGTAGCCAGAAAGGAGACGCACATGATCTCTTTATTGATGCATAGTTCCTGAATACCTCCTCTTCAGTGTTTCTGATGCTTTCTTCAGGTTTCTTCTTTTATCAAGACAGAATCCACAGAAGTTGATGTTTTTCAAAGGACGTTCGATGTCTGAACTTGTTAAGATCGTACTTTTAGTGTAACTCCCCTTGAAATACCAAAAATCCTCATCGACTCGCAGTGACGTCATGTTCCTTGTCCCTCAGGTGTTCACTGAAAAATGTTTGCAGGTCAAACAAACACGACGGTCATTTTCTCTCTGAATACACACACTGACTAATCACTACAGACGCGGAAACCAAACTGTTATCTTTCTACTCATATTTTCAGATCACAGAGGTTTTATATTGTACACATGTCTTCTTGTTAATATTGAACAGGGTTTGGTTTATGATGCTATGAGATATTTGATGTTTTGCAAAGCAATCTTTCTTAAATGTATGTAGCCTCTTGTTTTCTTGAAATAAAGAAATAGAAGTAAATATATTTGTCTTGATTGTTGTGTTTTATGAGGTTTTGATTTATTGTCACAGTTATGTATTTTTATTCTATAATGACCCATTTTGATATTAGTTCTTACAATTCTTTAAGATTTTATGACATTTGTCATACTTTCTACATTGTATGATGTAATTACGACTTTTTATCTCATAAGGACCGTTTATCTCTATCTCTATTTATTTGACTTCTTATATGATAATTACAACTTCATATGTCATGATTTTTTTTTTCCTAATTTCTGTCATAATTTCTATTTATCTCATTAGGGACTATTTCTAATTTTATTTGATTTCTTATCCCATAATTATGACTTCATATACAGTCTCAGAATTTGTAATTAGGCAAATTCAAAAGAATTTGCCTAATTACTATTTATATCATAATTTTGACTTGTATCCTAATGTTTGTCATAATTTGATAACTTTTTATCTCTAGTTCTGCTTTTTATTTGATCCTTTTACTCTATTCTTTTGTAATTTTGAGTTTTTATATAATTGACTTAATGTCATAATTTTTTATCTCCTAATTTCTACTTTTATGTCAGAATTTTTAATTTGTGTATCATAATTTCTTATTTTTTCCCATTTGGTCGGCTTTTTATTTAATCACATTGATTTTTGATCTCCTTTTCTACTTTTTGTCATAATTTCTTTTTACCTCATAATTATGCCTTTTTAATTTCTGTTTGTATCTCCTAATTTCTCATTGTGATGATTTTTTACTTAATTTATGAAATAGAAATGAATATTTCTATCTTGATTATTGTCTGTTTTGCTGTCCTGCTATTGCTATAATTATAATTACCCATTTGGCACATTTGAAAATATAATCACTTGTAAAATTGCTGTTGGATTTAAGGTTGGCTTGACTTCTCATGAGCTTGTCACCGGAGATGTGTGTCAAACCTTTGTTTTTCACCGCTGGCCTGTATAAACACGTCTAATATCTACACAAATACATGCACAGCATGCCGTGAGTTTACGGTGAGCTCCTGACAGAGACAGTGACCGTGAGCTGAGTGAAAGGTCACCGCTGGGCTGTTTAAGGGTTTGTTAAAGGAGGGCAGTAGTGCTCGATGGATCATAATCTACTGTAATCAGTTTTGCGGTGACGGCTCAAGCTCATTAGAGGTCAGTTGTGTAATGAAGTCGAGCATTCGTCCTTTAGCATTCATAACAGTTATTCAGCTGCTGCACTGCCTCAACTACACTGTAATGATTTTATTCATTGTCACATTAAAAAGCTATTTTTTGGCAAAATAATGCCACAGTTATGGAATGTTAACCAATTCTGCAATAAGAAGGAAGGGAGGACGGAAGGAAGAGGAAGGAAGGAAGAGGAAGGAAGGAAGAGGAAGGAAGGAAGGAAGGAAGGAAGGAAGGAAGGAAGGAAGGAAGGAAGGAAACCCTGACAAATGAACAAATCAGCAAACAAAGATTTTATATTTTCATCATTTTCTGCACATAATTTTCACACAGATATTGAAATGATTCTACTGTTTATTTTATTATACAATTGGTATGAATTAAAAAAAAATTTTTTTACAAATGATGTTTGTATTATATGATAATATAAACAAAATAATTTTCTAAAAATAAATTTGTGAAAAATAAATGTGAAACCATGTTTTAAAAGAATTAAAAATTTTGTATAATTTCATATTATAAGCAATTCTTAAATATATTTTCATGCATATATTGAATTTTTTCATTTTAACTACAAAGTTTATATTCTCTATTTAGATCATATTTTATACATTCATTCATACATAATTTCATATTTCATTTTTAATTTTCACAAATAATAGATCCTTATACAGATGCATCTTAATAAATTAGAATGTTGTGGAAAAAAAAATATTTATCTCAAATTGTGAAACTCGTGTATTAAATAAATTCAATGCACACAGACTGAAGTAGTTTAAGTCTTTGGTTCTTTTAATTGTGATGATTTTGGCTCACATTTAACAAAAACCCACCAAATCACTATCTCCTTGTTTAGAACAGCTTTAAATGTGATTCATCTTGTTAAAATGTATATGCATAGCAGGAGCGTAGCCAGAAAGGAGACTCTGGATGTGCATCAGAAAAACTGGGTGTGCCACATTTATTGTCAGATTAATGCAAAAAAATAAAAAAATATATAAAGCATGCTTATTGGGTATTAATATGTTAGTTTAACCATTTCATTTTTGTGTAGGCTACATGTGTTTGTTATTCTATTCTGTGTGTGTATCTGTGTAAGCAAGCTTAATGATTATTAATATGATAGTTTAACCATTTCATTTATATTTGTGTGTGTGTGTGTGTGTGTGTGTTTCTGTGAGCCTATTGTCCATTTTCGATGAGTTTCACTGTCAGCTATGCATCCAGCTATGTTGGCCTAGACCCTAAAAGCATACCACTTTAGGCCTTCAAATTCTTGAACCCTGGTTATCGCTGCTTGCAGCTATATTTTTGTTGTTGTAGTTTTTTTTCATTTTCCGAAGCTTTCTCGCTCAAGAGGGTCACCGACAATCACATACAGTATAACCTACAACAGCTCTTTAACTGCGCTCTCGTGCTCAATGTAGCCTAATCATTAACTACACACATCATAAACCCCTTTTAGGCAAGTACAATTTATGTCACATATTTTAATAAGACTAAACTCCTATTTAACCTGATGGTTTAATAAAAATACATTTTAAGTTTCTAATTATAACACCGCATTTCCACGATTATTCAAACAACGAACACATTATACAGTGAGCAAAGCACATTTACTTTATCAAAGAATAATCATTGACTTCAGTGACTAGGCTATGTAAAAATCTATTATGTAAAAACAGCTGTAGCTGCTCTACTAAATAAAAACAAAATGCTTTTAAATAATCCCTCCTTTTATTAAATCATTACCATCCTGCAATGGCGACTTAAACTGTACATGGGCCTACATATAATGTTCCTTTGAAATTACTTTTGGTGCAATAAACAATCTTGAATAGATGTCTTGCAAGACACATTAGAGAAAGCAGTAAAATATTTTTTATACATTACATTCAGGATCGCCAACAACATAGCACAGTGCATTTAATGGTGCCTGTAGCTGCTCAAAGGGCGAGACGGCGTGGTCTGGCCTTGAATGCCTCAATTATGTTATTATTATTTTATTTTTTTAGAAAATAATTTAAAATTTTAATTAAATTTTAAATTAACAAATATTGTAAGCACTGCTTAAATCTGTAAATTGTGAGGTCCCGGAACAAAGCGGGGTAATGAATCCGTCCGGCAAGTTTTTTTTATATTATTATTGAACTTTCAAAAATACAAAATTCAACAGCAAGTTCATATATATATATATAGATGCTTTTATTTATGTAGGCTACACAGAGAAACTGCCGTCTCATGCAGTCTCCGTGAAATGGAGCGTCACAGCAATGAACCGACTACTTTATTAAACGAACGAACGAACCAAAAAATACAAATCTTTAATTACGTAGTCGGAATGAAAAGGTGCATTTCTTTTTTAAAGTCAGTCGCATTCTGCAACTTTATCTTTTCAGCCGACACTGACTGAGAAGAAATCACTAGTTTATTAACGAATAATTAAAATGTTTTATTTTGCCTTTCCCCCAACATTCATAATCATTAGCCTACTTTTGTCGTTGCAAGCTTTAGACGTGCGCTTGGGCGCGGAATAGGCTATAAGCCTATATATTAAAGGATGGTTAGTAGCCTAAGTTATTATATTAATCCATTTATGTGTGACTAGTGAAATCTTTAGTCGGGGACAGGCCTTCTTGGCACAAGGAACCGATCAATTTTTTAAATAAAATGCTGTCAATTCGAAAAGTGCGCCTGCTAATCACGTCACGTTATATTGCAATGCAGAGTTATGAATGCGTGATAATAAGTAAAATGTTTTTAATTTATTTCATTTCTTGCAATGAAAGGGTGCAATGGCGGTGCTTTGGTCTTTCTTGGGGGTGCTGAAGCATCTGCTAGCCCCTCCTTTGCGCTGCCTATGTTTATTACGATTAAAAAAAAAATAATTCTGCATCTGTTTTTAGGTGTGCCAGCTGCCACTGTGGGTGGCACCGGCACACCCTGGCACACCCGTGGCTACGCCCCTGATGCATAGTTTAAGATGACAACTCTGAAATGAATGAGCAAATAATCTGTACAGCTATAGAATATTAACAACACAAATATTGGACACGGGACATTAGTTTCATTTTTAGTGTCTGTTTGATCTGGACGCTTTTAAAATGCCATGAAATGTGTGAATGTCAGAGGAACTGTAGACACAGACATCGTGAGCACTAAAGAGGAGGTATGCCACATGCTCTAATCAGCACGGACAGGAAGTGTTTGAGAGCTGCTGTGATGGACGACTGCAGCACATCAGGACAGATCAAACACTCTTCACTCTTGTGTGTCAGGGTCATGCTGCCCTCAGACACTCATGCTCTTATACTCTTCAGGAGGTTTATTTGATGTTTCTGATCTTCAATTAATGATAAACAAAAAATAAAAAAGACATTGACATATTTCTCCTTAAGTACACAGTTTAGATTCAGTTGCACTGTGCTCTTATGTTGTTTAAAGAAGTCTCTTCTGCCCACTAAGGCTACACTTTTTAAATAAAAAATACAGTAAATTCAGTAAAATTGTGAAATATTATTTCAATTCAAAATAGCTGTTTTCTATGTGAATATATTGTAAAATGTATTATATTTCTGTGATCAAAGCTGTATTTTCAGCATCATTACTCCAGTCTTCAGTGTCACGTGATCTTCAGAAATCATTCTCATATGCTGATCAAGAAACATTTTATTATTATCAGTGTTGAAAAAAGTACTGCTTCATATTTTTTTTTGGAAACTGACACATTTTATTTTTCCTGATTCTTATGTAGAAAGTTCTAAAGAACAGCATTTATTGAAATAGAAATATTTGTAACATTATAAATGTCTTTATTGTCAGCTTTGTTCAATTTATTGCATGCTTGCTGAATAAAAGTATTAATTCGCTATAAAGTTATTTAAATGTTCATTTAGGCCTAGACTTTGATTTTTTTTTTACATGAAAACTTTATTGTGAGGTGATGCTAAATAATAAATGAGTGTTTTACGAGTTTACAAACACATTTTGATGTGGATGAAGTGGACAGAAGATGGAACGAACATATTAGATAATACATGTGTTTATCATCTTGTTGATGAGCGAGCGTGACTCTTTTGTTGTGTTCTTCATCACTGAGATCCGGCACGCTCTTCAAATGTCAGATGAATTGGCGCTCATTGAAGATGATGGTGAAGGTTCATTATCAGCTCGCGCGCTCTTTGCGTGCATTATGAAGACGCGGGAGAATCAGACTGCGAGTGTAATTAATCTCATTGAGTTTCATAAATACCTCGGGAGAGCCTTTGTATTCAGTCGTTAAGCACACAGCGAGAAAGAGATGGGGAAGGTGGAGGAGACAGACTTTCTTCTCATGTCACCGTCACAAAAGACTCCATCAACACATCACGAACACCGTGTTTGTGCTTCTCTGGGACTAAAAGGACCAGCATTGATCTCGCTTATGAACGGACGCGGTCTGAAATGCACAAACATCAGGCACGCGTCTCTGTTAATGAGGACAGACAGACTTCAGGCCTGATCTCTCGTGTCGAGTCACAAAAGAGCCGAAGCTTTGAGAGGCGCGAGCTGAAAACATACACAACTAATGGACGACGCTTTATTATCTGCAGCCTTTCAGTCAGAGACACGCTGTGAGTGAGTGATGAAGCAAGGACATCCATTAAACAGTCTGTCTGTCTGTCTTTACCATGTATTATATGATGATTAATTGTGTGTGTGTGTATGTGTTAATAGATATTAATAATATCATATATAATAATTACTCTTTATATAACATTAGTGATATTAATATAATATAATATATATAAAATATTGTATATACTATTGGTATGTTTTATATATATATATATATATATTGAACATATATTACAATGCATACAAACAAATGAAAATAAATAATACAATTATTACTTAAAAGTTTTTTTAATTTTAAAATTATTTTATAAATAATTTATAATATTAAACTTGATAGAATTTATTTAAAAATTAAATTAAACGTAGTCATATACATATTTATATTAGTAGTCACACACACACACACACACACACACACACACACACACACACACACACACACACACACACACACATATATATATATATATATACATACACACTGCCATTCAAAAGTTTGGATTTATAATGTTTTTTTTTAAAGATGTCTCTTCTGTACGTCAAGGCAGCAATTATTTGTCAAATATATCTGGAATTTAAAATAATGTCTTTCTATTTTAATATACTTTAAAATGTAATTTATTTATGTGATCAAAGCTGAATTTTCAGCATCATTTCTTCAGTGTCACGTGATCCTTCAGAAATCATTCTAATATGCTGATTTATTATCAATGTTGAAAACAGTTTTGCTGCTTAATAATTTTTGGAGCCTGTGATACTTTTGAACGGCACTCTATGTGTACATAAATGTATATACAATGAATTTAAATATTCAGTATACCCAGTATAATGTTTCGCTGATAATAATGATACTGTACATTTACACCCGAGACACTTGAATAAAACAACGCTGCAACTGATGCATTATGATGTTGTTTAACCTCAAATCATGTTGCAACGTTCGTATCGTTAATGTCCTTCGGCATTTAGTTGTGTCCAGAAATAAAATATGAAATACACTCCAAATGAAATCTAGTGAAAAAAGAATGAAACCCAACAAGACAACCTGAAACAAAACTCTATCTGATTAGTACTAACCATGGTGTACAAGATGACTTTGACTACAAAGACCTGAAGTAAACCTGACAAACACATCTGCTGCTTTCACACGAGCGTAAATGAGCAGAGACGAGCACGAGAGGGATGCAGAAAGGAAACGTAAGAGATGAGGATGAGAAGAGAGACAGTAATGGTCATTCTCTGGTCATGACCTGACAGACGCAGACAGACAGAGATGAGCGGGACACCATGTCCCAGAAGACTTTGTGTCTGCTGACAGATCTGACCCACTTCTACAATCCCAACACGTCTGTCTCAGCTGGCACGTACACACACACACACACACACACACACACACACACACACACACACACACACACACACACACACACACACACACACACACACACACACACACACACACACACGTGACCCTCGGCCCTGCGCTTCACAAAAACACAATTTTTTCTTGACACCAGATTCTGTGACTGTTCCACGACTGGGAGATTAAACCTAATCTAACTCCTGATTTTCATATGGAATTGATTTTCATTGATATATATATATATATATATATATATATATATACATTTATTTTCGATAGTCCACTTTAGACATTTTACTATAAGTAACTTTGCAACTACATGTCAACTAGCAGTCATTAGAGTATTAGTAGACTGTCTGCTTAATATCTGCTAATACTTTATTTTATGGATCCACAACATAAAACATACTGACTATGATAAACTGTGCAAGTATATGTCAACTTATCCTACTAACCCTAAACCTGCCCTAACAGTCTACTCTGGGACTTAATAGACATGTAGCTGCAAGTTAATGAGAATTAGTTGACATGTAGTTACTAAGTTACGTATGGTTAGTAGAATGTTTAAAGTGGACTATCAAAATAATGTGTAGCCATATATATATATATATATATATTAAATGTGTTTTACTTTCAGGTATTTCAGGTCTAAATGCTTATATACAATGTGAAATATCAGTTACAACCAATTATGAAAAATATGAAAATCAATTAAAAAAATCTTTAAAAAAAAATGTATACAAAATTAATAAAATGTGAGTAATTGAAATGGGTGATGAGTTTAAATGTATGATTATGTAAAATAAATGAATAACAATAAGCAAACAAATGTAATATTTCATGTTCAAAATTGATTTATATTCATTTAGAAATGTTTTGAATGTTGTGGCATCATTTCCATCAGAATGGACCGTTTTGCTCCCAATAAAGCTTTCTAAAACGTTATTTCAATTGTTACCAATGAGACAAAATTGACATTGACAAACCTGGGAGGATTTTTTTATTTTTTTTAAACAAAAAAACTGTTGTGTATTTTAGCTAGCTATGAAATTAACCTTTGCAAAATATATGAGTCTGGTATATTATTTCAACAGTGAGATTAGAAAGAATGTACAAAAATGACAGAATTGTTTTATATTCATGTTCACTGTAGCCAATATAGAGAGTGAAATGTTATGTATTATTCTACATTTTGTAAATGTTCACGTAACCAAAACTATTGTTAAAAACCCATCCATAAAACTGGTTTCCATATTTGTATCCTCACATGAATGCATGGATTGCACAGCAGTGTTCTTCACTAAAAGGTGAAGAGCTAACACTGCAGGATCCAGTGTGCCACTGACTGACTCTTCCGCTCCGTTTCCTCGCAGCTCCTGACAGGGTTAATCCTGTTTTCTGGGAACAGCTAATCTGTTCTTGGCTCAGAGGAAAGTGACACAGCACAAAGTCAAATCAGACCACTAATAGTTGTCTATACACGCTGTGGGAAATAACATGTGTCATGCGTGCAGAAGTAGCTATTTGACTCTTATGCAGTTTTTCAAACACTAGATGTCGCATGAGAGCAGCGCATCTCAGACCAAAACAAACTCTCAATTTATAAAGAAAACGGGTACAAGATAATGCTATTTACAGCAATGTGATAAACGAGTTACATCAAAAGTAATCTAAATGTAATCTGATTATATTACCTAAAATATGTAATTTAATGGATTATGTTACTGACTACATTTTGTGCCATGTAATCTGGAATAATTAACGGATTATAATTTGTAAGAAATCTACCCAGCTCCGCTCTCAACATATCGAGAGAATGGGAAATATAATGAAACTGAGATACATTTGGCATTTGGAAATAATATAAAGTAATATAACGCACAGCTAAAGTAGGTCCAGGCAGGTCTTCACCGCATTTCGAGTTAGTATCACTTCGCCAAATTATTTCAGTTATTAAGGTCCTTGAAGCCTAAAACTGCAAAATAACCCAAACCCACAATGACACTGACCAAGCTAATAAAAATGGTAAAAAAAAACAAGATAAGAACGATAAATAATTTTCATGTTTTTGCCACAAAATTACTCTGCTTCGCATCGTGGATTCATCTCTTCCTCGCTTGTGCATTATTTTCTACTGATTCAATAGCCGTCGTCAATTATTTAGCATATAGTTGAAATAAAAATGCATAAATATATAAAATGCATAAATGTAAATGTTCAGATGCAGAAAACCTAGATATAATGCTATGACATTCTTAAATTTTTAAGCATGGAAAAAAAATGTGGCCCAATTTTTTGGATGCAATCATGTGCTGATTCTTGAAACAACAGACTGAGCTGTGTCAACACAACTGTATTTCACATCATGTGGGAGAAAGTTTGCTAACACTTTACTTAAAGCCTTAAAACACCACAGCCATATCACACTGCAGCCCAAGACCGGTTGCCCACTGAAGCTAAGCGGGGTTGAGCCTGTAAGCACCTGGATGGGAGACCTCCTGAGAAAACTAGGTTGCTGTGATGAGACCAGCAGGGGGTGCTCACCCTGTGTCTGTGTGGGTCCTGACGGGGACACTATGCTGTCAAAAAGCACCGTCTTTCGGATGAGACATTAAACCGAGGTCCTGACTCTCTGTGGATATTAAAAATCCCATGGCACTTCTCGTAAAGAGTAGGGGTGTAACCCTGGTGTCCTGGCCGAATGCCCTCCACTGGCCCTTGTCAATCATGGCCTCCTAATAATCCCCATCCACTTGATTGGCTCTATGACTCTCTCTCCTCTCCACCTGTAGCTGGTGTGTGGTGAGAGCATACACTTGATTGACTCTATGACTCTCTCTCCTCTCCACCTGTAGCTGGTGTGTGGTGAGCGCATACACTTGATTGACTCTATGACTCTCTCTCCTCTCCACCTGTAGCTGGTGTGTGGTGAGCGCATACACTTGATTGACTCTATGACTCTCTCTCCTCTCCACCTGTAGCTGGTGTGTGGTGAGCGCATACACTTGATTGACTCTATGACTCTCTCTCCTCTCCACCTGTAGCTGGTGTGTGGTGAGAGCATACACTTGATTGGTTCTATGACTCTCTCTCCTCTCCACCTGTAGCTGGTGTGTGGTGAGAGCATACACTTGATTGGCTCTATGACTCTCTCTCCTCTCCACCTGTAGCTGGTGTGTGGTGAGCGCATACACTTGATTGGCTCTATGTCTCTCTCTCCTCTCCACCTGTAGCTGGTGTGTGGTGAGAGCATACACTTGATTGACTCTATGACTCTCTCTCCTCTCCACCTGTAGCTGGTGTGTGGTGAGAGCATACACTTGATTGACTCTATGACTCTCTCTCCTCTCCACCTGTAGCTGGTGTGTGGTGAGCGCATACACTTGATTGGTTCTATGACTCTCTCTCCTCTCCACCTGTAGCTGGTGTGTGGCGAGCGCATACACTTGATTGTCTCTATGACTCTCTCTCCTCTCCACCTGTAGCTGGTGTGTGGCGAGCGCATACACTTGATTGTCTCTATGACTCTCTCTCCTCTCCACCTGTAGCTGGTGTGTGGCGAGAGCATACACTTGATTGTCTCTATGACTCTCTCTCCTCTCCACCTGTAGCTGGTGTGTGGTGAGCGCATACACTTGATTGTCTCTATGACTCTCTCTCCTCTCCACCTGTAGCTGGTGTGTGGTGAGTGCACTGGCGCCGTTGTCCTGTGGCAGCTGTCGCATCATCCAAGTGGATGCTACACACTGGTGGTGGTTGAGAAGAGACCCCCCCCCCCCCCCCCACACATGATTGTAAAGAGCTTTGGGTGTACAGCAATACACAATAAAGCGCTATATAAAGGCTTAATTAATTCATTCATTTACGTATAATGCGTTATTAAAATGTATAATGCATTATAATTATTCATAATATGCATTGTAATACATTATATCTTGTAGTAAATAATTATAACCAAATTTAAAATGCATAGTGTAAAAATGAATTGACAAGTGTTATAATGTATCATAACAATGTGGTTACAATTATTCATGAGATCATACAGTGCATTATAAGGTGCATTAAGAAGCATAATTAATGCATTAAAACTACTTTTATAATGCATTATACATAAAGGCTTTAAGTAAAGTGCTTCCGAAGGTTTCATTAACTTTACAGATGCTGAAAACTATTGAAATGATAAAGGTCACCAATATCCTTCAGAGGCCTGTCTGTAAAGACCTTCTGATATATTTATATCTCCTAAAAGAGCCCTTTGCATGCTGAATAATTTTTGTTTTCCCTTGCATTGATGCACTTTGTCATCCAGATATTTATGCAATTCCTAGTTTATAGAGCATTTAGACCCAGAGCAGTCTGCTGTGGGTAAATAAAAAGTGGCACACAGTAAAATATCGCTGCTGCACGATGACAGAGCGCCTGCAAGGTGTTGTGGTGGATGTGGGAGTCGTTCCCACTCTGCGCCGGTGGCACCAGCACACAGCCGCCCACTAAGAGTCATGGCGGAGGCCAGATCTCCATCGCTCTGTGCTCAGTGCTGCGAGGGACATGAGCAGGTTACAAACACTGTAGGAGGAGTGAAGCTGACTGCTGTTATAGCCCTCGGACACCCAGAAGTGCACCGTGTAGTGGGCTTGAGTTTATTTTTGTTAATACCTCTGATAACGTGTTATGACATGCTCTGTTGGTGTCAGGTCCTGGTGTATGTTCATGAGGACATCTTGTTTTTCTGTAACAGAAAAAAAAAGATGAAAACAACAAATGTCAAATAAATGCACAAATTATTAAGCAATTTACCTATTCTGTCAACAATATTCTGTGTTGATATATTGTTGTATTATACGACATAATGCATTGCACACACACACACACACACACACACACACACACATATTTAATATTAATTAATAGGCTATAGGCCTATAATATATTTTTAACATTTAATATATGAATATAAATATTGTAGAAATATCAAATTAATAAAGAAGAAGAAGAAAAAGAAGAAGAGTCAAACATAGAAATAACTTGCAAGAAAACTTTTTTCAGGTTTGCCTTTTGGTTAAAGCACACGAGCACGATTTGATCCTGAACTGCAGAGGAACGGACGCGCGCGCCTCCCAGCGGATCACCGACTGAAACGAGCAGCACAACAGCTGTGAATCACGGGCTGTGCAGTGCCTCATCCAGGGCCGGATCTACGGGGGTGGCACTGAAGTGAAACATTGCCACTCATAATTCAGCCCAGTATAAAATATAAATGTAAGAATTACATATATGAGCCCAATAAAACATTTCAAGGTGCCAGATTAGATTAAATATATTGCTATCCATATATAAAATTCATATTTGTTTAATTTGTCTTTTTCAGGATATTTATTATACAAATTCTAGACATTTATTTAATATTGTGGCATGAATAATACAACAAACACTTAAACTGCAAGCATAGGCTAATTGTAGAAATACATGAGAATTTTTTTAAAAGAGCCTATAAAGGTTTTAGATAAAGTTTTGAGCTGCATATCATATTGTAAGAGGGGCTGTAGACCATAGGAGGAAGCTCCAATCTCTTTAAAATGGGTCCGTCGAAATAATGCTGGCATACACATTAACGGGAACTTGACTGCCTTTTATTTGTCAGAACTCAGGTATGAATATAACTCACAGCTCGCGTCATGTCTTCATACCTTGACACACTTCCCGCGAATGTTCCCCCGTCTCACATGAGAACCACTGCGCATGTCATCGCGCCAATTTATTGCGCATGTCACATACAGTACATAAACCAGATTATCCCACTTATATAACAGTTTTCACACAATATAAAATAATCAAAATAACTCTCACAATATCTTCACATTCATTTGAAACTGACACCCAATGAAATGTGATCCGAAGTCCTGATCTGAATACTGATTCACAAACCATTATTCAGATCTTAATCAAAAGATTCACGATACGAGCCGAAGTTCAGATCTGAATCAAAAGAATTGTGAACCCGCTCCCAAGTTTCGATTTGAATCAAATGATTCACGATACGTGCTTCGAAGTCTGGATCTAAATCAAAAGATTCGCGAACCCGCTACTTACAAACGCGGCTTTATCAGACATATAACATGCCAGATGAAATGAAAATGACATCAAACATTTTCTAAAGACGTGCACATTTTAAATGTGCATTACGTGCTCATGTTTATTCAACAAAGCCTTTTGGAAAAGTTTTGATATCGTGGAGGGTCACCACAAATAAATGTATGTATGTGAAACACATCCCACAGCACAACAACCTGAGCCCAGCTTCATTACTCATCACTTTAACTGTGTTTGTAGCCGGCGCCACTAACAGCCCGATATACAAACACAGACCGGAAGTTACCTTCGGTCCAGGCGCATGCGCACGATGCGTCTATAAGTCTTTGATTTGCGATACAGACTCCGCAGTTCCTAAATCAAATGATTTGCGATACACGCGTTGAAGTCCTGATATGGGACTTCAAAGAATGAATGCTATTTCACGCGATCTGATTCTAGCGCTTCGAAAGAGTAAATCATTTTGCGTGAATCATTTTGTTTCGAGAAGCTCTGTTTCACCCATCACTAGGCCTATGTGCTTTTTAAAATCAATACAAGTGATGATGACATTCGAAAGTGGCTCTTTTGAACTGGTTTTGCTGATGAATCGCTTGAAATGAATGATGGAAGTCACGAGTTTGAGTTTGAAGCAATCGGGGCAGTTCCAGTGTAAATGACTCACTCCAATGAATCGGTTTCCGCTTTTCGCTTCTTCAGCCATGTTTATACTACATGGCCAGTACAACTACTGGCTTAGTTCACTAGTTTTATGAGATTCATTGAATTACCTAAGCGAGGAAAAAATATGAAGTTTACTAATAAAACATCCATATTTCCATTCCAGAGATAACTGTTTTCCACATTGAAACATCCAACACAAATCTATACAAATATTCAGGAGAGGTAACCGGTTTTCTGATAACTTGCCAAACACTCCATTAATATGACGAGCGCTGCCCCTCAAAATACATGTTCGATGGAAACATTGTGCATTACGATCCAGTTTGTAGCTTAATTAATTATATCTGAAATAGTTTGACCTCTGTAATTCAGTTAAGTTATTAGAGGTTTCTATGCATACATTTCAATATGTTTCTGTCATTATCTCGGCACATCCAGGCTTTATGTGAGATGCATCTTCAGTCAATACGTTTACAATATATTTGATGCACACAGTCTTGTCTCAACCAGTAGCCTACAATCTGTAAAGAAACGAGCACATTACTGGAGTCTGAAGGCATATTTATGATGCTGGATTAAAGTTAATTCTATGCAGAAATGACCAGAAGAAGAACTAGCAGGTGGATTTTATGACTGCATAAATTGTTTGCATCTGTTGTCGCTGTACAGTGTAATGGCTTTCCACTAAAGTGCTGTTAACATTTGTTTTGAGGAGCTCCAGAGCTCTTGATTTAATATCTGTGTGGATTTTCAGCCCTGGAGATCCTCAGCATTCATAGTCTGAAGGAAGACTCTCTCCGCTGGGGATCAAGTTGTTTATTTCTCAAATAAGATGCGGGACCTGGAGATCTCGATCATTTTATGACTAAAGATTTTTGACTAAAACAAAAACACACACAGCCTGTGCAAATGAAGTACTTGCTGCAAGGCATGCTATTTCAACACACAACACACACACACACACACACACACACACACCCCACAACACACACACACACCCACCACACACACACACACACCTTTGCCTTTTTGGTTAAAGAAAAGGAGCACGATTTTGATCTACATGAAACAGACACAAATGAACAGGTTATTTTCATGCATACACAAACTGATTAACATATGATATAACTACTAGATGATTTCATGATGACAAAGCAGAGACCGTGAATCTGTGTATCTCTTCTTGTCTTGTTCTCTAATGAGATAATGAGAAAAGAGATTCATAAAAAAAAACATTAATTAACACACACAGGGTCTTTCGTGCGTCATTAGAGGACACACAACCCTAAAAACTCTTCCCAATGTCAGCCGAGGGCAAAATCAGCGAGCAGCGGATCTGAGCCAGCGTTTCATTTCCAGAGTCACATTGTCTTCAATAAAAGCTATTAGCATCACAGACCTTTACAACACTGTGAACTGAAGCTCAAAAATCTCTTTCTGTCTCAGATTAGTAATGATGTCGTTCAGTGTAAAATCTGCAGACGTTCTTGAATTTGTAGGGTTTTGTTTTATTTGCTCTGTGACACACACACTATATATATACACAGTATAAATATATAAACATAATTTTCAATCTTTCAAAGGTTACTGCTGAACAATGTATACATGTGTAAATAACCATTTTTATTTATTAAATTATACATACATATACACGTATATATATATATATATATATATATACACACACTTGGCCACTTTATTAGGTAACCTTGCTAGTACTTGTAATCTAGATGTAATCTCCTGTAATCTTGGAAGTATCTAGATTGAGATCTACTGTAATCTTGGAAGTTAACTCATGTCATGTTCAAGAAACAGTCTGAGATGATCTGAGCATTTGTGACAGGTGCATTATCCTGCTGGAAGGCTCAGAAATGTAATGTAGCTACCAAGATGGAATGGCTAGAAGTAAGTCTTTGAGAACGGGTTTCTCAAGCCAGGTGGCGCATTAGACCAGGGGCTCATCTCCTGTTTCCAAAATGCATCACAAACTTTAATCTCTTCCCGTCCCAATCCCACGAAAAAACTGGAGGAAAATCCCGTTCCACTCCCGGAAGAATGACTCCCATTCACTCCCACTCCCGTGTTGTTTTTTCTTTTGTTTTTTTTTGATAACTGTCAATTACAGTAAAAATATAGTACAGATCACAGCGTGCCCACCTTATTAGTTGAATAAAAACCCAAAATGTCGTTTTTTGTTATTATATTGAACTGAAAGCCATCTTATGCACAGTGTTGCACAGATTAAATTTCATGTAAATCATCCATGCTAACACACGTCTTCTATTTTTATTTTTTAGATCACTTCACTCTCTCATAGATCTCTTTTTCAGAAGACGGATTCGAAGTATCCCTCAAGTACATGAGACTAACCATCTGTTATCTTGAGTCGCACGTCGTGTAATGGCTTCCACAAACTGTACATTTGTTTTGAGCTCCAGAGCTCTGTTTAATATCTGTGTGATTTTCAGCCCGAGATCCAGATTCATAGCTGGGAAGACCTCTCCGTGGGGTCAAGTTGTTTATTTCTCAAATCGATGCGGGCCTGGCAATACTCAATACGATTTTCTTAAAGATTTTGACTAAAACAAAACCACAGCTGGGAAATGAAGACTTTGCAAACATGCATTTTCAAGAAACACACACACACATAGCGACTTTGCCTTCTTGTTAAAGAAAATTAACAACAAATGAACAGGTTATTTTCATGCTACCAAACTGATTACATATGATTAACTACTAATGATTTCATGATGCAAACGCAGAGACCGTGAATCTGTGTATCTTTTGTCTTGTTCTCTAATAATAATAAAAAGATTATATAAAAACATTATTAACACAACAGGGTCTTTCGTGCGTTAGAGACAACCCTAAAAACTCTTCCATGTCGCCGAGGGCAAATCACAGCAGCATTCTGAGCCACGTTTCATTTCCAGAGTCCATTTCTTAATAAAAGCTATTATCCTTACACCTTTCAACCTTGAACCTGAAGTCAAAAATCTCTTTCTTCTCGATTAGTAAGATGTCGTTCTGTAAAATCTGCAGGTTCTTGAATTTGGGGTTTTGTTTTATTTGCTCTGTGAACACACACATATATATATATATATATATACACAGTATAAATATACAATTTTCAATCTTTAAAGGTTATGCTGAACAATGTATACATGTGTAAATAACCATTTTTATTTATTAAATTATACATACATATACACGTATATATATATATATATATATATATACACACACACTGGCCACTTTATTAGGTAAACCTTGCTAGTACCGGGTTGGACCCCCATCCATGATGTGAATCTCCCGTTCCACCACATCCCAAAGGTGCTCTATTGGATTGAGATCTGGTGACTGTGGAGGCCATTTGAGTAAAGTAAACTCATTGTCATGTTCAAGAAACCAGTCTGAGATGATTTGAGCTTTGTGACATGGTGCATTATCCTGCTGGAAGTAGCCATCAGAAGATGGTACACTGTAGTCATAAAGGGATGGACATGGTCAGCAACAATACTCAGGTAGACTGTGGTGTTTAAACAATGCTCAATTGGTACTAAGGGACCCAAAGTGTGCCAAGAAAATATCCCCCACACCATTACACCACCACCACCAGCCTGAACCGTTAAGACAAGGCAGGATGGATCCATGCTTTCATGTTCTTTACGCCAAATTCTGACCCTACATCTGAATGTCGCAGCAGAAATCAAGACTCATCAGACCAGGCAACGTTTTTACAATCTTCTATTGTCCAGTTTTGGTGATCCTGTGTGAATTGTATCCTCCGTGTGCTGTTTTTATCTGACAGGAGCGGCACCCGGTGTGGTCTTCTGCTGCTGGAGCCCATCTGCTTCAGGGTTCGACGTGTTGTGTGTTCAGAGATGGTATTCTTCATACCTTGGTTGTAACGATTGGTTATTTGAGTTACTGTTGCCTTTCTATCATCTCTAACCAGTCTGTCCATTCTCCTCTGACCTCTGACATCAACAAGGCATTTTCATCGACACAACTGCCACTCACTGGATATTTTCTCTTTTTCAGACCATTCTCTGTAAATCCTAGAGATGGTTGTGTGTGAAAATCCCAGTAGATCAGCAGTTTGTGAAATACTCAGACCAGACCGTCTGGCACCAACAACCATTCCACGTTCAGTCACTTAAATCCCCTTTCTTCCCCGTTCTGATGCTCGTTTGAACTTCAACAAGTCGTCTTCACCACATCTAGATGCCTAAATGCATTGAGTTGCTGCCATGTGATTGGCTGATTAGCAATTTGTGTTACCAAGCAATTGAACAGGTGTACCTAATAAAGTGGCCAGTGAGTGTATATATGTATGCAGTGCCGTGAAAAGGTTTTTGCCCCCTTCCTGGTGTGTTTCTTTCTATTTTTTTGCATATTTGTCAAAGAAAAAGAAGAAAAAAACAGGTGGAGAAGAAAAGACACACATTAACTGCTAAATAAATAAGAAGATGAATTAGGTGTGACACCATGTATTATTTTAATAGCGAATCATTGAGGCAGCACTCAAATAAGACCGATTTGTGAGAACAACTCCATATGATATTATTTTAAAAAGTCGGCCTCATAAAGGACACATTATTCCTGTCATGTGTGGAACAGATTTCAGCTTTATGAAAACAGAGTGACCTTTCAGTGGTT
This sequence comes from Schizopygopsis pylzovi, assembly GCA_027422435.1. Lineage (NCBI taxonomy): Eukaryota > Metazoa > Chordata > Actinopteri > Cypriniformes > Cyprinidae > Schizopygopsis > Schizopygopsis pylzovi. Next base: position 59,745,100 of record CM049816.1, read on the forward strand.
GTATTATTATCTTATCTTTGAATGTCCAGCAATCACCTGAGCATTGGAGGTAAAGATCACTGAGCTGGATATTTGTCAGTGGCTGATTTGCAGGTTTGATGAGTTCTCCGTCTTCATTCTCGGTGTGTAATCCAGCACCGGAGCGATGTGTGGGTGTTTGTCAAGCAGGCTTACGCCGCTCATGACGAATGCAGGACGAGGTAAAGCTCTCCGGCCCGCTGGAACACAATAATCCTGCAGTTTTAGACCGAGGCTTCATCATGATGAGGACCATCAATCTGAACATCAGGCCAGCAGAGACCTGCGGAGACACCACTGCATCAAACACTGAGACCATGAGAACGGGTGAGAGACCGCCACAGATGTGAGGGAGTGTGCTGTCTTAAACTTATAACGGACAAATATTAATAATAAGAACCAAACCCATCAGCCCTGAGATAAATTCACAAGTGAACCTCAAAGTTTAGGAAAGTTTAAATAAGTAAATTAATAAATAAAAGCAATAACAAACAAACCATATTAATCTAAAATCATTTTAAATAAACAAATGGAAATAATACATGAATATAAAAATGAAAATAAGCAAATAAATAAATGAATGTTAAATATTTAAAATAAATAATTACATGTCTATCTGTCTGTCTGTCTTCTTCTCTCTTCTGTCTGTCTGTCTGTCTTCTGTCTGTCATTGAGTTTAGAATTAAAATATACAGTTTATAGTTTATTTTATAAAAGGTATATTTGTGTAAAGTTGAGTATCATTACTATTCCCGGTCCCGCCATCCCGATTCAATTTTTTCTCTCCCGTCCAATCACGTGATTCGTAGCGATTTTGTTTCCCATCCCGCGGGATTCCCGAAAAAATGTCAGCCTCTAGTTCGAAGACTCGTTCTCGCTCCCTACAGTGCAATTCGGCTAGGTATACATCCGCGCTAAAATATCAGGTGAAAGTCATCATAGCTTGCGTAGTATAGACCCAGCTCCCAACCCAACTTTGAGAATAGATTAACGGCGATATTTTTTTTATCGCCCGATAAGAGTCTCACGTTAACGCAGCACGTTAACGCCGATAACGGCCCACCACTAATATATATATATATACACACACACACACTGGCCACTTTATTAGGTAAACCTTGCTAGTACCGGGTTGGACCCCCATCCATGATGCGAATCTCCCGTTCCACAACATCCCAAAGGTGCTCTATTGGATTGAGATCTGGTGACTGTGGAGGCCATGTGAGTAAAGTGAACTCATTGTCATGTTCAAGAAACCAGTCTGAGATGATTTGATCTTTTTGACATGGTGCACATCTTGCTGGAAGTAGCATCAGAAGATGTGTACACTGTAGTCATAAAGAGATGGACATGGTCAGCAACAATACTCAGGTAGACTGTGGTGTTTAAACAACGCTCAATTGGTACTAAGGGGCCCAAAGTGTGCCAAGAAAATATCCCCCACACCATTACACCACCACCACCAGCCTGAACCGTTGAGACAAGGCAGGATGGATCCATGCTTTCATGTTCTTTACGCCAAATTCTGACGCTACCATCTGAATGTCGCAGCAGAAATAGAGACTCATCAGACCAGGCAACGTTTTCCAATCTTCTATTGTCCAGTTTTGGTGATCCTGTGTGAATTGTATCCTCCGTGTGCTGTTCTTATCTGACAGGAGCGGCACCCGGTGTGGTCTTCTGCTGCTGGAGTCCATCTGCTTCAGGGTTCGATGTGTTGTGTGTTCAGAGATGGTATTCTGCATACCTTGGTTGTAACGAGTGGTTATTTGAGTTACTGTTGTCTTTCTATCATCTTTAACCAGTCTGTCCATTCTCCTCTGACATCTGACATCAACAAGGCATTTTCATTCACACAACTGCCGCTCACTGGATATTTTCTCTTTTTTGGACCATTCTCTGTAAATCCTAGAGATGGTTGTGTGTGAAAATCCCAGTAGATCAGCAGTTTTTGAAATACTCAGACCAGTCCGTCTGGCACCAACAACCATTCCACGTTCAGTCACTTAAATCCCCTTTCTTCCCCGTTCTGATGCTCAGTTTGACCTTCAGCAAGTCGTCTTCACCACATCTAGATGACTAAATGCATTGAGTTGCTGCAATGTGATTGGCTGATTAGTAATTAATGTTACCAATCAATTGAACAGGTGTACCTAATAAAGTGGCCAGTGAGTGTATATATGTATGCAGTGCCGTGAAAAGGTTTTTGCCCCCTTCCTGGTGTGTTTCTTTCTATTTTTTTGTGTGCATATTTGTCAAAGAAAAAGAAGAAAAAATAGGTGGAGAAGAAAAGACACACATTAACTGCTAAATAAATAAGAAGATGAATTAGGTGTGACACCATGTATTATTTTAATAGCGAATCATTGAGGCAACACTCAAATAAGACCGATTTGTGAGAACAACTCCATATAATATTATTTTAAAAAGTCGGCTTCATAAAGGACACATTATTCCTGTCATGTGTGGAACAGATTTCAGCTTTATGAAAACAGAGTGACCTTTCAGTGGTTTTATTATTATCTTATCTTTGAATGTCCAGCAATCACCTGAGCATTGGAGGTAAAGATCACTGAGCTGGATATTTGTCAGTGGCTGATTTGCAGGTTTGATGAGTTCTCCGTCTTCATTCTCGGTGTGTAATCCAGCACCGGAGCGATGTGTGGGTGTTTGTCAAGCAGGCTTACGCCGCTCATGACGGATGCAGGACGAGGTAAAGCTCTCCGGCCCGCTGGAACACAATAATCCTGCAGTTTTAGACCGAGGCTTCATCATGATGAGGACCATCAATCTGAACATCAGGCCAGCAGAGACCTGCGGAGACACCACTGCATCAAACACTGAGACTATGAGAACGGGTGAGAGACCGCCACAGATGTGAGGGAGTGTGCTGTCTTAAACTTATAACGGACAAATATTAATAATAAGAACCAAACCCATCAGCCCTGAGATAAATTCACAAGTGAACCTCAAAGTTTAGGAAAGTTTAAATAAGTCAATGAATAAATAAAAGCAATAACAAACAAACCATATTAATATAAAATAATTTTAAATAAACAAATGGAAATAATACATGAATATAAAAATAAACAAATAAATAAATGAATGTTAAATATTTAAAATAAATAATTACATGTCTGTCTGTCTGTCTGTCTCTCTCTCTCTCTCTCTGTCTGTCTGTCTGTCTCTCTGTCTGTCTGTCTGTCTGTCTCTCTGTCTGTCTCTCTGTCTGTCTGTCTGTCTGTCTGTCTGTCTGTCTCTCTGTCTGTCTGTCTGTCTGTCTGTCTGTCTGTCTGTCTGTCTGTCTGTCTGTCTGTCTGTCTGTCTGTCTGTCTGTCTGTCTGTCTGTCTGTCTGTCTCTCTCTCTCTCTCTCTCTGTCTGTCTGTCTGTCTGTCTGTCTGTCTGTCTGTCTGTCTGTCTGTCTGTCTGTCTGTCTGTCTGTCTGTCTGTCTGTCTCTCTGTCTGTCTGTCTGTCTGTCTGTCTGTCTGTCTCTCTGTCTGTCTGTCTGTCTGTCTGTCTGTCTGTCTGTCTGTCTGTCTGTCTGTCTGTCTGTCTGTCTGTCTCTCTGTCTGTCTGTCTGTCTGTCTCTCTGTCTGTCTCTCTGTCTGTCTGTCTGTCTGTCTGTCTGTCTGTCTGTCTGTCTGTCTCTCTGTCTGTCTGTCTGTCTGTCTGTCTGTCTGTCTGTGTATCTGTCTGTCTGTCTGTCTGTCTGTCTCTCTGTCTGTCTGTCTGTCTGTCTGTCTGTCTGTCTGTCTGTCTGTCTCTCTGTCTGTCTCTCTGTCTGTCTGTGTGTATCTGTCTGTCTGTCTGTCTGTGTGTGTGTATATCTGTCTGTCTGTCTGTCTGTCTGTCTGTCTGTCTGTCTGTCTGTCTGTCTGTCTGTCTCTCTGTCTGTCTGTCTGTGTGTGTGTGTGTGTGTGTGTGTGTGTGTGTGTGTGTGTGTGTGTGTGTGTCTGTCTGTCTCTCTGTCTCTCTGTCTGTCTGTCTGTCTGTGTATCTGTGTGTCTGTCTGTCTGTCTGTCTGTCTGTCTGTCTGTCTGTCTGTCTGTCTGTCTGTCTGTCTGTCTGTCCGTCTATCCAGCCATCCGTCCATCTATCTATATGTACAGTATATGTCAAATTATGTAGAATATATTTTTTCTATTTGTAATCTTTAAAAGGTTGTTTGTATATGTATTTATTTAAGACAAATAAAAAATTAAAATTAATATAAATCTTAATCTAAAATAATTTCAAATAAATAAATGTAAATAATAAAGGAATATAAAAATGAAAATAAGTGCATAAATAAATGTAAAATATTTAAAATAAAATATTACATTTAACTAATAAACATTTAAACAATCTTAAATAATCCTAAGTAAATACATTTAAATAACAACACATCAATATTTAATTTTAAATAAGTGAATAAATACATTTGAATAAATAATTTTAAACATTAAAATAAATAATTAAATACATTTAAATAATACATAATCAATCTTGAATAACCTTAAATTAATTATTTTTAAATAGTAAATATATTATTTATTTAATAATAACTAGTATTAAAATATATAAAGTATGATTGACTAACATTATTATTAATAGTAATTAGTATTATTATATAGTAATAATATAAATAAATATAAATAAATACATGATTTTACAATTCATACATTTAAACAAACAACAAATAAATCATGTTTTTGTATTACTTTACCGTACTTGTCTGCTCTTATTAAAACACCAGGTAAGTCGACTGACACGTTTTCCTTCAGATCCTCTACAACACAGAAGGCACGACATGAACGTTGTTTGCTTTCGCAGTTAAGGTTGTTTGTTCTGTCCTGCGTCAGAAAGCCGAGTGAGCATCACTCTCGGGACAGATTACTGTAACACGACACACGACGAGCAGAAAGTTCAAGTGCTGTGAGTGAATGGATCTGATCAACTGTGAGATGTTGACATTTGCTTTGTGCTTTATGTAAATGTTAATCAGTCCTGCGGAACAGTGTTGATATTATGAGGAGATTCTAGTGCTGGAGTATTGGGACACGTCTTTTAATCCTATTACGCTGCTTGAATAGAAATCAATCATTTTTGAGGCCCTTGATTTGAACACGTCAATACAGCATCTTCAGATTTGCATTTATGTTTTTTATTATTTGTTAGTGTTGAGCTGCAGTGTTAGTATCATTTAGTATCATTAAGAGAGTAATGTCTTTGTAATTTTAGTATTTTATGTGTTTTTTTATATTTTTATTTTTATGTTTTTATTTCAGGTTTAGTTTTAGTTATTTTTAATGAGATGTTGCCTTGGACATTTTGTTTTGTAGGTTTTTTTTATTTTATTTTATTTTAGTTAACATTTATTATATTTCAATAATTATTGTATTTACTTTATTTTGTAATGGTTTTAATTTCAATTTAAGTTTTAGGTAGCTATAATAACCCTGGTGGGCTATGTGTATGTATGATATGATATAATATCAAATTATAAATAAATAAATAAATAATATACTATATTATATTACTATATTATATTACTATATTAAATACTATATTAAAATAGTAAAGTGTTAATAAAATAAAGCATTTTTAATGTATATGTTGCTCGTAAAATTAATAATTTTGTCAAAAAATCTAACTGAAAAATCTATGATTAATAAAATGTCTGCTTTTTGTCATACACTGATGTAGTTACAGCATCTACCAGCAGGATAAACTAGACGAAGTGAACCAGATAAACCTTCACACCTCCTAAAGTTAATACTGTTGAACTAATAATCGTATTAAGTCTCATAACATAAGGTTTACAGCTGCATTAAATGTGTTGTGATGCATTTCCTGTTGAAACAGGAAGCCGAGATACAACATCAATGGCTTTTCTTTTTTAATTGCCAAAGGCCTTTATTTTACACACAGACCAGCAAAACTACCTTTAACAACACGTGTAATGGACAAAAGACAGCTTTGCCTTCACCAGCTTCACATAAGACTGCAGACCTGCAGGAATCTGAGGATGATGAAGATGAACGTGAAACTGTATTTGTTTCTACGGTGCGTACAATTGAAGTCGAACCAAGATGGCTGCCAGTAATAAAGAGGCGCGCGATTTTCTAGATGCTAATACTTGTTAACATGTTAAGGGAAGACAAAGGTACACAATCTTGAGTAAAATGCTATTTTGGTCTGTTTTTATCCCTTTTTAAATGTGTTTATGTATATATAGGACTTCAAAGCTAGACATAAAAGCCAAACTCTCATTTGATCTGGTTTTATTGGTCGTTGAACAAACAGAGCAGTCACTTACATCGAGTCCATTAGAAACAGTGCGATGTCAAGAGTTGTATTGAGTTACACTGCCATCTAGTGATGTCTGTTGTGTCCAACAGCGTTATAATCTGTGATTGATGCAGATGATCAATAACTATATTCCATCACAATCACAAACAAGTGTGCAAAAAGTTCTTGCAGCAAAAATAAGGATAATAGTAGATATTAACCATAGCCTATATTTATGCAAATTACCAACATAGGTCATTTTAAAATGTTCTAATGCATAAAACATAATCCAGTAAAACAAACAAACAACAACAAAAACATTCCAGTTCATTCAGGTGTTTCCATCCCAGTTTTTACCATCACATTTACATGAAGATGTTGTACTTTAACTCAATATAAATGATATTTAGCCTGCATATAAAAAGATACGTCATGTTTATGAACTTCACTGAGAGTATAGGATACTTAAATGGTTAATTACAGCAAACGCTATACTGTAAATCTATTTAATGCCTGCTGCATCAAAAACTCTACAAAATCAAATCATGAAAATAATCATCCTTACTGTAAACTTGAGAAGACTTTGAGATGAATAGATGATCAAAAACTGTCTGTTTGCGTGAGATTATCTTAAAACTTCTGAAAAAGGTGTTATTTCACTATAGAGTCCTATAAAACTGCAATAAAGCGAGGTTAAATTCAAAGAAACCCGTCTAATGTTTGGATTCAGTTTTAATTTGTTAATGTGATGTATATTTGTCAGTCATAAATAAATGAAACATACAACAAAAGGTAAGATTTTTGCACACCAAAATTATGGCATGGTTTGTTATTAAATATTTGCATCTATTTTTTACATTTAAATAATAATATTTTCAAAACACTTTTCTTTTAATTGTTTAAAATGAGCTTGTTTATCGTCAAAACAATTACATTTATACAGTTAAAAGGTATGAACATGGTTCTAGTATAGAATAATTCGTTAAAATTGGATTGAAACAAATTGTATTTATTGATTATAGATATATAAACCTGCTTATTGTGTATTTAAAACAGAATATGACAAATATGCATCACATTAAGTTTGTTCATTTATGTTAAATCTGTAGTTTTTGTGTTGAAACTAATCCAAATGATAAATTTAATACAGCCCGATTTTGTATATCATTCAAATGCATAAAATACTAAGTTTAGGTGTATTTATTTATTGAGTGTGTTTTCGTCCATGTTTTATAGTGGATATAATGCCTTCGCAGCCTTAATTCAAGTGTTTGGTCATAATGAGTCAGAAGTGTTATAAAAGACACAAATTTACATCACAGACTCTGTTGTGTGTCACTGTAAGACATGTTCGAATTCGACCAATGTCAAGATATGAGATGAATGAGGAAAAATATTTACACTCATTTGGCCTAATCCACAAAAGCCTGTTCATTTATCGGTTAAGCCTCTCTGAGACCCGTGAAGACGTCAAAGAAAGTGTCAGAAATTAGGGCTCGGGGAAGAGCGCTTCTGAACGTGACGTGTTGGTAGAGATCTGTTTTTGTCTTTTTTTGCGAAGTTAAAAGCTGTGTGTCTATAAGACACAAATCCACCAGTTAAGATGTTTTTAACTTGAAGTGTCACTTTTAGCCAAAATACAAATCCATCCAGTGAAGAAGTTCAGCTCCTGTCAAAATCCACACACATCTTTGTTTAGGACTGTTTTGGCTTGTAAACGGTGCTTGATCTGCATGTGCACATTTCTGTCACAATTCAGACAAGAAGACTGGAGAGAGCAATATTATGGATTATGGACTGGTTGGAAGTTAAAATGTGTTTAATGATGGATTTGTTTCTTACAAACACACAGCTTTCGACTTCACAAGACGATAACTGATGGACTGGAGTGGTGTGGATTATTGAGATGTTTTTATCAGCTGTTTGGACTCTCATTCTGACGGCACCCATTCACTGCTGAGTAAGTGATGCAATGCTAAATTTCTCCTAAATCTGCTGAAGAAACAAACTCATCTACGTTTTGGATTGACTTAAGGGCATTAACATTTTCAGCAATTTTTCATTTTTAGATGAACTTTTCCTTAAAAGCAATGTTCTGTGCCTCTCATCAGGTTCTCATCCACTTCAAACCTTCACAAAACAAGAGCCGCCAGCAGCCAGACCAGCATCACCAGAGAAGCGGAGACGCTTTCCATCTTGGATCCATGGCTCAGTTCACTTTCCATGCCTCTCTCTATTTGAACGTGCACTTGAGTGGTCTCTTCAGGAGCAGCGAGACTGGTCTCTTCAGGAGACTCTTCTGTCGTCATTCGTGGACGCTGAGGTAAGACCGTCGGAGCTTCGGTGTCGTCTGACTCGGGCTCCTCGGATGAATTAAAGAGATTCTCAGCCACTGTGTGGAAGAGAAGGGTGTCCAATTCAAACAGTCATAGTTTAAGCTTTAATTCTATCTCATGTTGGATCTCAATCGATAAAGGCTTCACATTACCGCACATGTAGTCGTCACACATTGATAGATTATCTGGACACTTTGAGCATGGCTCTCCAGACTCGTATGGCTTTTGTCCATCAAAATTTCCTCTGTAATGATGGAAAAAGGGTTTTGAGCAGTGTTTCTCAATTAGCAAGATGGCTTAAATATAAGACAACATGAGATATTATATATGCTTATAGCTAAAAGATGAAAACTGACATTATATTGATCATTTTGTTACTTCAATTCATTTTTATTTAGGAAGCAGGGTTCTCACATTTTAGAAATCCTGGATATAATGAACAACTTTTAAAAGTGAGATTTCTAGACATATAAAAGTTATGGAAAAACATGGACATTTCTGTAAAGATTATCCATTTTTAAGTTATGTCAAGCTCTAAATTAAAATTTTTTTTATTAAAAATTGGCATTTGTGTGTTCAAATATTAGTAAAAGCCTCACATAAGCACATCACATAACAACAAACAAGTAGAAAAAGCCATATCAATTCATTACTGAACACTGAAGAATATTCCGTTCTTGAATCTTCCAAAATAAAATAATATTATTTAGATTTTTAGTATAATTTATTATAATTTTAATATGATTATTTTGATGATTTTACATTTATTTTTATTATTAAATGTTTTAATATAAGTTTAAAATATATTTTAAAATAAAATGTATTTTGAATGTAATTTATTTGTATTTATTTATTTAAATATATTGTCACTCCTATAGTTTCTGTAAATAAAAAAGTTTGACAACAAGCAGTTAATCAGAAATGTCTTGGATGAACTTGGACACAAGGTTGAGACGCTGCTCTAGATAGTTTTAGAGATGTATTTCATTATTAGCTGATTGTGCGGACCAGTAGATTTACAGTACTTGTATACGAGCCCATATGATGCTAAGTTGCTTCTTATAACACAATACATACTGTATAACTGTCCAGGTTGTGTTCTATAACACATGTTCAGTGTGGGTTTTTCAAATGCACTCACGAAGGGTAGTAATCACAGACGAGAAGAGTGGCCTTCTCTAAACCCAGACCCTCCACAGTGTCACAGAAATGAGTAGCACAGCCGATTCTATTGCTGTCTGCCCAGACCATCTGTACAACAACAGAGAAACACATCGTCACATCTGCGTATACATGCTGTGAAACCAGCCAAACACACAGAACGGAAACAGTGCTCACCTGAGTGTAATGGCCACACATTTTGTCTTCAGTACAGTTATTGGTTTCTAAGTCATAATCCACATGCTCTCCAAACCTGTGTGTGGAAAGAAATCAGTTGCAGATCTGCTTATAGATCATATTTCTGCATATGACAGATTTTATTTCTCATTTATGTTTTAGTGAAGGTATTTGTCATACCAGTTCAGCATTGCTTCGGTTGCATCAAATGGTCCAGTGCCTATAAAGAGGTTTTCTCCCAATCTGAGCTCCTCAAGTTCAGGGTTGTGTTCCCAGATGCATCTCGCCGCGTATGCTTCTGCCACCAGACGCAGCACCTCGTCCCACACCTCAAACGACACAACAGGTTTAACATATTTGACTTTAAGTTCTGTTATTTTCACTCAACTTTTAATTCAACCATTTAGATTGTGTTTAACATAGATCAGTCATTGAGTGAATCCTGCAACACTTGGTCATATTTCACCCTAATATTCAAAGACAAAAATGTACTTTACATATTTAATAAAATAGTTTTTTGAAATTGTAAATAAAACAAGAGTTATTGGAATATGTTTGACGAACATAAATACAATTTTAGTCTTTCTATTTTAAAATTGAATGTAAATTCTAATTGAGTGAAAATTGACTAGAATTGTACATAATTTGAATAAGTAGAATTTAAGTAGAATTATTATTTTACATAATTTTAGTAATTGTGTTATCATTTTAAGTAATATTTAATTAATTAAATAATAACATAATATTTCACATGAGTATTAGAGCATTAAAATGTAATGCAAACAAAAGGTCATGTTTTCATTTCCATAATGTAAAAAAAAATGTTTATACTAAAATATTGATATTGTAGTGTAAAGTTTTCATATTTTACTGTTAAGTATTTTTGTTCTGTAAAGTATTTAATTTTTTATGGTAGTGTTTTTTGTAGTTCCTTTAATGAATTAATGAATAAACAAGCTTTGTTTTCTTGCTAAATAAATGTAAATCTGCATTAAAATATAATGCAAGCAAAATTGAATATTCTCAGCGCCACAATGCAACAAAAATTATAATTTTAATAGTTTTGTTTGTTGTACTGCCTTTAATTTAAGCTGGAATAAATAAATAAAACATCAATAAGCAAGCTTTTTTTTTAAATCTTCATGCAAGACCTTTTTTTTTTTTTGCAGTGAAATATGACCCAGACATGTTGTTTGTGCATGCTACCCCACTGTTGTGTAAATGTAAGAGAACAAAATATGTTTCACAAGAGGACCAGAGGCGATTCCACTTTAAATCTTCTCAAAGTTGTTCTCTGAATTTCTCCCACAATACAAACACGAGGCCGTAAGACCGGACGGCCACATGGGGCTTTAATAAAACACTCACACTCAGAACAACGTTCCTGCGGTTTCATATAACATTCACATTCCTCAGCATGTCTCACACACACACGTTGCGCAACAGTATCATTGCATCCACACACCCACACACACTCCATCCAGTCAAAATCAAGCCGCTACATGATTTCTGTTCGAAAAGTCCCTCTTTATCAGATAAAGACCGGTCTCATGCATTATAAAGAGGTATGTTTCACACAACAACAATGTTTAAAGGCACAGTTCACCCAAAAATCACGACTCTGTCAGCATTTACTATTGTTTCAAACCTGCATGAATTTATTTCTTCTGCTGAACACAAACATATTTAGAAGAATGTTGATAACTAAAGTTTCTGCTCCCCATTGACTGCCAGTGTTTTTTCTATGGCTACCAGCAAATTGTTTGGTTACCAACATTCATCAAAATATCTTTGTTTGTGTTCAACAGAAGAAAGGAAGGTTTGGAACAACTTGAGTGTGAGTAGATGATGACGCAATTTTCATTTTTGAGTGAACTGTCCTTTAAAAGAGACTAGATAATGAGCGAGAAGTTTTCATTTGGTAAACTATAATCATGATTACAGTGTTACCTTCATTCCCTTGTGTTTCAAAAGGGATTGCTCAATTACCATGGATATTAATGTGATAATTATTGTTTACAGCAGTAATGAGATGTAATTCCAGTGATTGATGGCAGATGATGAGATGCTCTGACCTCGTAACTCATGCAATACAAACACTGAGCTCAAGTCCAAAACCAGTGCTAAAACCATGAACAGCCCCGTGAGATGACACAGACACAGACTTCACAGCTTAGAGGTTTCAACAGGTTGCTGCAATACCATGGATAACATGGTATTATTGTTTCGAGTAATGAATTAATTCATGATTATGGCAGATGATAGATGCTTACATACTCATGTAACATCATGCAATAAAAACGAGAATGTCAAAATAGTTTTGTATTCATAGATCATGAATCATTGCCCTGATCTGAGATGACACAGACACAGACTTCACACGCTTGTGGATGGGGAAGATGTGTTCTATATATCATGTAACATTCAAAAGTTGTGAGTTTTTAGTTTAGTTTTTTATAAACTAATGCATTTATTCAGCAAGGATGCATTAAACTGATCAAAAGTGACAGTAAAGACATAATGTTACAAAAGATTTCTCTTTCAAATAAATTCTGTTCACTTGAACTTTCTATTTCTCAAAGAATTCTTAAAAGGTATCACACTTTCATATTCAAATATGAATCAGCACAACTGTTTTCAGCATTGATAATAATCAGAAATGTTTCATGAGCAGCAAATCAGAATATTAAATGATTTCTGAAGATCATGTGACACTGAAGACTGGAGTAATGATGCTGAAAATACAGCTTGCGCATAACACATGAAATACAATTACATTCTAAAATATATTCAAATAGAAATCAGTTATTTTGAATGAAAATAATGTTTCACAATATTACAGTTTTTACTGTATTTTTAATCAAATAATTGCAGCTTTGGTGAGAATAAGAGGCTTTTAAAAAAGAAAAACATTTAGAAATCTTACCAGCCCCAAACTTCTGAATGGTCCTGTAAAATTAATCATCGAATTTCTAATCTAAATACTTTTTTTAATCTATGAAGGTTCACCTAAAGTAAAATGTTTGAATTTTGAAGAATATCCAAATGTTAAGCTCCAAAACAGATGCAAAAAAAAAAAACTTAAAGATTAATTTCATTTTAAGTTCCACAGAATAAATAAAATCTTACTTGTTTGGAGTGACATGAGCGCCCTTAAACAATGACAACATTTGCAATATTTGCTTATTCAGTAGCTCATGTACCAGTGTAGTTTACGCCAACAATCTAAAGCCGAATGTGTCGTGTTTCTCCTGTCAGGTGCATCTCTTACCACTTTCTGCATGAAGGCAGCGCTGGGCTGAACCTTAGAGCGAAGCTCATTGTGCAAGTCAACGATAGTTGATTTCTCCTGCTCAGTCAGCTGACCGGCGGCTAAACCCAGAATGACCCAGAGCCCAGTGCTCCAGAGGGCCACGCTCCAATGCATGCTGCCTCTCCTCCCTGAGGAGCCTAAACAAGCCGTCGGCGGTCGGATGAAACCTCTTGGCTGCTCTCAGGTCTGTGACTCGCTGCCCTTAACGTCTTCAGTGTCTGTGTCTGAGAGGGAGAGAAAGTTATAACAGGACACACTCTGCACTCCCACCCTCTCGACCCTGTATTTAAGCCGCCCATGGTCGTATTACACATCTCACACACACACATAAACTTACTCGTGTTACTCCTTTTCCTTACCTCACCAGAACTCTTCACATAACTCATGGCTAGCCATCTGACGAGTCAAGCAAGGATCTCTAAAACGCCAAAGATTTCAGACAAGATTGTGTTTTAGTCATTCTGCGCGTCATACCATTTCTGCCTGAGATAGCAAGTACTTGATTTGACCTGTTTGCATTATCCATGCAGTTCCTGGTCTCATTTCCTCAGTGCCAGGGTCTGGTGTCTCCGGCTGGGATTCACCCTTGTATTCAGCCCATGCACAGGTTTCCTCCCTGCTGCCGGTTACACAAATCCAGCTCTGGTTTACTGTAAGTGACGCCAGTGGAATTCTTTACCGCCTTTCTGGCTTAGAGGATTATTTGATTAGAAGGATAAGGTCTGAATTATTGAAAATTATTAAAAGTGATTAGCTGCTTTGGTTGCCCTACATCTCAAGTCACAATATTCCAAGCTTTTTCTGAAGAAGATATGAAGGAAAATGATTTAGATTAGAAGGAGAGTGGTGTCAGTACTGGAGTCCTGTGGGTGGTTGCTAGTGGATTCCTACATGATTTCTGAGGTGTTGCTAAGGTTTCTAAGGTGCCATGGTGTTCTGGGTGGTTGCCAGGGAGTTACTATGTGGTCACCGTCAACAACAAAGCTTGCTAAGAGAAGCTTTTGTGATAATATCCTTATGATTATGGGGTTTTCTCAATAGCTATGTTTCCATCACCCTATTTGTATGCGCATTTTGAAGTATCACATCAGAAACAAGTGATACAAATGCCACATGTTGAAAAATCCCTTAATTCCCTTAATCCCTTAATCCTTAAATGAAAAAAATAAAATATGCGAACTTAAGTTTTTTTTTTTTTTTTTTTTTTTTAATGGGTTAATGTGAATAATGGGAGATGGAAAGGCATTTGGCTAATAAATTCCTCCATGTACATCAAAAAAGTAATGCGGCATAACCTGACTAACCAGCGGACCAATCTCGTTACACAGCATCTGAAATGTTTTGGTCATTCTGAAATGCCTGAGTAAAGTCTGTTGTCAAAGTATTATTGGCTCCCAGAACTGTGTTACACAACTGTGTTCCCGAACCTCCGAAAGCAATGACCGCATTCATTGATTTATCTGCTCGCTCTGTGGCACAAGTCATTTATTATATAAGAGAACTATGTTCAGTGGCTTCTCTCACTTTTCTTAGTGATATTTAGTGCCAGTTTATCAGGAAGTTATGATTTTGTGTCTCTTTGACTCGTCGGATGAAAACGGTGCTTATTCGCAAATGTTTTATGCAATATTCTTGCACACAAGTTACATTTGCACCTTTGGATAGAAACCCGTCTAATGACCCATAGATGTGCATCTTTTGTTGTTTTGAGTGACTGGGAATTCACTTTCACACACCTGTCAGTCTCCTGGATGATTATTTAATGTGTTCTGTGTGAATGAGCTGACAGATGGTGTTTAAACTAAGCTTGTTCCTGTGGCTCAGTGGTAGAGCATTGCGTCAGCAGCGCAAACGGTTATGGGTTCGATCCCCAGGCAACACAGATACTGATAAAAAAATGTATAGTCTGAATGCACTATAAGTCGCTTTGGATAAAAGCGTCTGCTAAATGCATAAATGTAAATGGCTCTCCAGTGATACATTCACGTGAGTTAAAGTACACTAAAGTTTGTATTACTGGTTTTGAAGTGGTGTTGAACTGGTTTATTTGTAGGGCGTTGTTCACTTTCGCTGTTCAGATTGTGATTTCCAGCAGCCAGATGTACAGGCATAGCAACTCCAGACTGCAAACACCATAACACTGCACATGAGTGCGGCTCCCAGCCAATGACGTGTTGGAGCACTGCTCAAAAATGCACCAAAATCCCCCTGTTTTCATCTGTTTGGGTTCTGATCCTGATTTGTGTTTTAAAAATAATTTCACTTGTCATTCAACTCTCCAAATGATGGGTTACTTGGGAATAAAACAACTGCTGTGTTCTGGATTTGGTTAAAAATCTGTTAAATATACGCTATGCCAATCTGTGACAACAACACATGTTCATATATTATATATATATATATATATATATATATATATACACACACTCATATTATGACATATGCAATGGTGGGTGATTTGTTTTAGGACTAGAGATGCTTAGAGATGAGAAAACAAACATTTAATCTGAGCGAAACTGGTTCAAACCACAGCTGAAAGTCTGCTTTGTGTTTCCCAGATGCACTCTTCCATGTGTTTGCTCATCCATTCAAGCTTTTCCAGTCTCCGCTGGATCTTCAGAGACCCTGAGATCATGTGTGGGATGGATTAATGCATTTCATGTTCAAATGAGTAGAACATTATGTATCAGTTGCTTGCAAAAAGAAAAATGGGAATTAATTTTGATTATAATAATATTATATATAATTAACAACAATAATTATTCATAATTTAAAATAATTAGATCAAATATAAAAATGAGAAATATAATTAGAATAGTAATTTGATCAACAATTTTTTATTGTATTGTTATACTTACATTGTAATTATTTGTAATCTCCCTATATATATTTTTATATTATTTTATTATAATAAAAAACTGAATTTTCATATAAGTGTGTATGCATATAGATATAATACTAATAAATGATATACATATTAAGTAATATATGCAGTTTATTTATTTATATTATACCAATAACACTGGTTTTATTTAAATAAAGATACAGAATATATACATATATCAAATGAACTGAACTTTTGTTTATAATCAAATTATGAAAAGTAATTTCATTTTAATTTATATTTAAATGTTCCGGATAAATTGGAATATGATATCAAATTATATTTTACATATTTATAATTATAATTTTATTTACCTTGTTATATTTACTTTCATAAGGTGAAATTTGTATTATTTTATTTTACCATTATTTTAAAATCGTTAATATGTTAGCCTACTTTTAAAAAGTCCACAAAAGTAAGGTAATTATCATTTAAACCTGATTTTTTTCTAGTACTCTCTGGTGTTATACATTTTTTTTTTACAAACAAACAATTTTTCTAGCATTTTTTGTTCTTTCAAATCAAACTAGAAACGTTCCCCTAATAGCAGCATCACCCAGACATGAATTAGATGTGATTTGTTTACTGAACCACGTCAGAGCAAGACGTCTTTAAATGAAAGTGATTCTCATGGGTGGAGAGCATTTTACCCAGCATTCCTCACTCATGAATCACATATTACATAAGTATGTCTTTAAACGACTTCACTAATGATGTTAGGTGATGACATGCACATGCACAATGCACCTTTCATGTCAGATGACTTTACAGGTCATTGCCTGCTGTTAAAAACAATATCACATTCTAGTGTATTAACATTCAAACTGTGTTGCACAGCTATAGTTATTGTGAATCTGGGGATGTTTGTCATCACTGCTGACCCTGGCTTTGCTGTAAGTGTAGAAACGTCCGAGAGCAGTTCCAGATGTGTTGGGAGGGGCGGTGAACGCCCCTCTTCAGTAGCTGCCCGTTTGCCCTCAATATCCCACCCTTCAGCCGCCTGCAGTTCAGTTTACTTCACAGCAATAACAGAATGTCCTGACGAGGAATAGAATTGGTCGAAACAGTGTCTATTGTTAAAAATGAGGATTTGACGTTTTTGAACATTTTGTGCTTGTCAAATGTGCATTGCAAAAATCTGTGAGAATATTTGTCAAATGTTCCAGTTAAATTATCCAACATATTTTGAAACAAGGTGAATTAACACTGCATTAAGACATTAAATCTGAATTCATTCAAGTGTATTTAAGCCGATTTATTCTCTAAAATGTCTAAACAAGTTATAATAATGCTTTTCGTCATATTCAAAAGTGTTGCTTCTCAAGTAAATTTATCTTGTTTTTATTCATTTATTTATTACAAAAAAACTCATTAAGAAGTCTTTTTGTTTATAGTTGATCATTTCATCAGTGTAATTTAAGACACTTATATTTTGTTATCTACTGTATGAAATGAAAATTCAACATTTTTACGTGTTACTTGAGTGTCTAAATACATAAAAGTTGTGTCAGCAGCATCTTGAAAATGTTCACATGATAATTGTTCATCTAAAGACTGATTGTCTATTGTCTCAACTGAATAATAATTGTGACAAAATATATAATTAAATATTTATGATATAAATTTGCAATTTTACTGCATGTGAAATTTGTATTAAGTTATGTACATTTCTATAAATGATTGATATTTTAGAACTATCAGCCTACATTAAAAATATTTGAAGTTTAGGTAAAATACATAGATTTAGGTAAAAAAAGATCAGTCTCTCTGCATCCAGTGATCTCCGCTGGAAATGTCTAATCTAATATTTTTGAAACAATGATTTCCGGAGATATTCTTCATGCTGCTGTAATCTTGCTCTTTCATTTCTTCTCCTCTAGATGTCCCTGTTGGGCTCATGGACTGAAAGGACTTGATGGCTTTAATCCAAGATCTTTCCCATCCATCTCAATGGCATTTAATTCAGGAACCCCATGAATATGTGATCTGAAATCTATCATCTTAACTATTTATTTTGAGACAGTTGCTTGAGTCATAAGAGCGGGTGATGTTTAAAGAAGCTTGGTGCATTTCTAATGTATCCAGCTGGTTCTCCTTTAACTGTGACTAATTAGAAACCCTCTCTGATGAATCTGAATCTTTCTGATATTTGTGATTATATTTGTGCTTCGGTTTTAGCTGAATGACTTCAAGAAGCTACAGGTGAGTATATGAAGTTCATGTGTTGATGAAACTCTAAACGCAGCTGTAGTTTTAGCAGGCGGTGGGATTAAACCACAGTTGGTAAAAGTGGATTGAGATAAATTAATTCAGGCTAATCTTTGCTCTTGAAACTGTAAGAGAAGAGTGTTGGGGTTAATCATGTTAGGACCGGTCTGACTAGATATGTGCTCAATGAAAACACAGTAAAACAGTCCAGGACACCACTAATCACTGGACTGGACTTCCCTTTCTGATGGCAAACTCAATCCAAACACACCAGCAGTACATTTTTAAACATGATGATATTTGTGAAATCATGTCAGCACATTTTATGTCATTAATAATATTTTCCATATGAGCTTACAGTTCTTGCATTTTTCAATAGTACAAAAGGACATTTAAAGGGAACCACCCTTAAATTGTCTGATCTTGTCCTGTGCTTTTTATCTGTGATGAAAACGAGAGAGCGGTCACCTGTAGCGTCTATCTTTGATCTACCTCTCATTGATCTCAGCTTATGCACATCATTTTTGAGTATTATTTGTGGATCATTTTGTCAATTGTCATTCAAAAACAATTGAAGTGAATAAGCTCAGATCAATGAGTCCCACAATCAAGTAACAAACATAAATACAAAATCTGCTGACAAGAAGATTGAATCCAAGACTTAGTTAAAAAAAGTAATAAAAAATAGCATAATGAGACATTTCTAAGCAATTTTTGTAGGCTGGTTATTTTTGACGGAGAACACCACAGGTGTAACAAGGTGGGAAATAATCCAAATAAACATACATAACTTATTTAAAGATTTTTGTATAGTCAACTTTTGAGCAGAGTCTGTAGGTTTTAGTCCACTGTTATAACATTGACAAACATTTTTGGGGAAAAGAAAACCCTTTCCAGGTCAAAATGACCAGAACACAACGTGAGGGTTAAGAAACTGGCAAATAGCACGATCAATACAGTCCAAACACTACAAATGTTGCTTAATGGTTGTTTACAGCACCTTCACTTCAACAAAGAACAAGCCAAGAGCTATTTCTGTCAGGTATAACGTGAATTCTGCTCACACCCAGAACTCAGGCGGGTTTACATTGATTACATACCGTACACTTCATAACCATATAACCATATAAGTCAATGAATGACCAGGTGGAGTGTCATCGGTGAACAAAAGCCATGAGCTGATTTCTCAGAGCTTTACTTTTGTTTGCTTTTACTTTTGAAATTGCTAAATATCTGACCTACCAATACCCTCAAAGAAAAGTAGGCCTACATTTGTTTAGTGAAATTAAATGAAATGCATCTTATTCTACAATAACGTGATAAAACATGATTCACGAGTCTGATGGTTAAGGGTGTTAGGGTAGAAGTCATCCGGTCTTTTAACAGCTTGTACAAGTTACGGCTCATTCACACCAAGAACGATAACTAACGCACGGTAAATATTGCTGCAGTTGTGTCTCCTGCCACTTTAAATGCTTTAAAGTCAGGTGATTGGCTGTCAGTGTTTTTTATCGTTCATCAACTGAAAAACAAGTGATTCCAACAATATCGTTCCTCTGAATCGTTATCCTTATATCTGTGATGTGAACATCCCTAATCTCATATAATTCGAATGATTAACAGCTGAGCTTAGGTTTTATTTGGACATTGGTGGGGACATTTGAACACAGTTTCATGTCATCTGAAGTCTTTATTTGAAAAACACATGGTTAATATTGTTAAACCATGGTATTTGTAGTAATACTGTGCTTATACAAATGTTAATTAATATGCCAAGGAGAAGAATTAATGAATAGAGTCATTATTTTAGTTTTCTTTGTGCACAAAAATATTCTCGCAGCTTTGTAAAATTATGGTTGAACCACTGATGTCACGTGGACTATTTTACCGATGTCCTTGCTACATTTCCGGACCTTGATCGTGGTAGTACTCTTGCTGTCTACGGGAGGGTCAGAGAGCTCTCGGATTTCATCAAAAATATCTTAATTTGTTATTAATTAATGACAGAAATAAAAATTTTGGGTGAACTATCCCTTTAAGGGATTTGAATCTGTGTATACTTTTTCTTTGTTTGGTTTTAAAAATGTGTTTTTTAACTTAATATGCTGCATTGATTTGATGTTTTGTACTGTTTAATAAAGACAGAAAGAAATCAGAAAAAAAACATTTGCAATATGCTCTCTGAAGTGCCGATCTGAATAATGATTCCCGAACCCGCTCCGAAGTCCCGATCTGAATCATAGTTCTGATCATGATTTGCGATCCTCTCTCAGAAGACCTGGGATGCGTTCAGCCCTGACAAGACATTGCAAAATGTTTTTTAAACAGAAACTGTGGTGCGTTGAACACCCTGTTCTGATGACGCAAGAGGTGCGACTATGGCAGCTGAGAAGGCCATTCTTTGTGTTCTTTTTTAATAATCATTGGAGCCTTAAATACATGTTTAATACTGAAAAATACACTCGATGTGACAGTCCTTGCCATACAGAGTAAAAATAACACTGAGTGAAGGGATTTGTGGAAACTGTGTTTCATAATTATTGTGATCCAACATTTAGGGCATGATTTTGCAAAGTAAGACATGTTCCTGGATCAACATCTTTTGTTCCAGGAACATGTTGCACTTACATTTCAGGTGAAAGGATAATCCACTTTTTACCTCCGAGACTTTGTTATGATCTATATTACCTTATTATTTATTATTGTGCCATGATATTGTAATATTTACCATTATATAATCAGAGGAGAATAGAAAAGTTTATTAAAGTGTCACCCCACAATACAATAGCAATATATATATATATATGCGTGTGTGTGTGTGTGTGTGTGTGCATGTTTATGTGGTTTATGAGGACACAAATTTGTATAATGACATGGGTATGACATAGGTATTACAAGGAGAAGGTGATTTATGAGGACATTTTCAGTGTCCCCATAATTTAAAATGCTTATAAATCATACAGAGTGAGTTTTTTGGGGGGAAAGTTGAAATGCACCGTCTCCTGTGAGGGCTAAGTTTAGGTGTAGGGTAGGTGTAGAGCAATAGCACATACAGTTTGTACAGTATAAAAACCATTACGCCTATGGAGAGTCCCCGTAAACCATAAAAACCAACATGTGTGTGTGTGTGTGTGTAGTATTTTTATGTTACATTAATCGGTGTTCTTGGACCCATTGTGCGAGCTGTCTCTTTAACACCGAGTGGTTTATATGTTGCTGCTGATTGGGCTGATATTTTTGACACACTCACCAAACAAGAGAAACGTATCTCAAACCCTGTTGCACACCGTTTCCAGGACACATGTCGTTCAACCCCGATACCGTAGCAAATCGTTGCACACCGGTTTGAGCTTGAACGTGCCCCTGATCTGAATAATCATTCACAGCCACTCCGAAGATCTGCTCTAAATCTAATGATTCGTGATCTGTGCTCCTAAGTACCGATCTGAATGATTCGCGAACCTCATTTCAGAATCAGATTTGGAGCATGTTTCACGTTTTGAAGTTCAGATCTGAATCATGATTCGTGATACGTGATCTGATAAGAGTGCTTCGAATCATTTTGTGACATGTTTTAAGTCAATTTTTTTTAAATTGAATGGCTCTTTTGATCTGTTTTTTTTTTTTTTTGCTTGTGAATCGAGTTTGAATTTGAATCAATCTGAGCGGTTCTGCCGTAAATGACTCATTCAGTTGAATCGGTTTGTCTGTTCCTGTTGAACATCCAGGTGAGCAAACCGGTTTACTGCTAACTAGTGAAACTAGTTAAACCTTAAATACATGTTAGATGTGCAGTTGGTGACAGTTCAATAGGAAATACGTTGAAAGCATCCAGTCATCACACCATTAAAGTGAATGTTAAATTTATCAGAATAGCCTACAATTAAAAAAAATAAATAATAATAATAATACTGTTGGATCTGATTGTATTAGGCTATCAAGAATGGTAGTGTAAAAAGAGCAAATGTGAGAAGCAGATGAACACAAAACACAGATATCGTTCATGATGTGCTTTTCATTTCTTATCAAGGTGAATCTTAAATTTATAAGTTTACTTTTCATGTTTTTTTATCACCAGTGGAAGTTTTGTTTAGAAAAGACGGGTTCTACTCTATTGTAAAGTCAAAATAGACTACTGAATATAATATAGCTGGCATACGATCGCTTTAAGATTAGATACTTTTTATTTTCTCTGAAACGTGAAGGTTATGTGGCAACAATGCATGTTTGATATTGTGGCATTCTGCATATTGTCTTACATATTGTTATAAGCATACATACTGTTATATATAGTGTCTACTGTGCATTAAGCTATATTTCATTCTGAAGTGCAGTGTTTACTGTAATCTGATGAGTACAGTCTGTCTCCGGCGTTCAGCCAATCAGCTGCGGCTCTGAGTGTAACGCCTGCTCTGATTGGCTGAGAGCGCTGCGCTGGTGAAGATACTCTCGTGCTCTGTGTTAGTTTAGAACTGAGTCACGCAGGTGAGCGACTGTAGTTTCTGACGGACAGGTAAGACTTTATCTGCCTTTTGACGCGATTTTCAGACTCTTGTAACGACATGCTGTTTCATACGCGTTAATAATCAAATAATAAGGCTGAAATCGTAAAGTAAACAAACTATTGTAGCGTAAATGTAGGTGTCAATAGTAGTATTTCACGTCTGCTATCATGGCAGTTAAATATCCATGTTCACATACCCTTTAAAGACGATGATATCTGTATGCATTATGTATTTGTTAGTTTTTATAATTAAATTATATATATAATATATATATTACTACTAAATTATTGATTTGCAAGAAGTTACACTGCTAAAATGACTTATATACTTGTGTGAGTGTATATATACATTTGCTGGAAAACTATTTAATATGGTGCAAAACTTTTTTCTAATTTTTGGAATATGTTTAATTTGTTTGATGAAGCTGAAAGCTTGTTTTTTGTGGTTTTATTTAGTGTTCAGTTCACTTGACACCTAAACAGCCGAGGGCTGGTCATAAATCTTTCCAGGACAAAGTGTTCAGATATGAATGATGCATAGAGTATACTGAATTATTCAAACAGAGAGGTTTGTTGCTTTAGTGTGTACTTTGCTGGTGGACGTGGACTATGTGTGTTTGCTCTCTGTAAATGATTTGCCAGGAGCAGCAGATGACTGGTCACATTATGCTTGATGACCTTTGTGTAACTAGTGCACTTGTTTTTGGCGATGGTCAGTTATACTGGTCCGCATCATTAAACTAAAACATATGAGCACAATGCTGCTATTGTCCAATCAGAATCGATTATTCCAGAGAGCTGTGTAATATAAAGTTATGAAATATTTTCCGTGTACACCTTGAATATTCTGAATGTACATGTTCATCTTATTCGAACATGTTTGTTGTGGTACAAAGCGTTTCTTTAAAATATCATGCATTTTTTGAAAAATGATCAGAAATTAAGTCAGAAATAGAAAACATGTGTCGTAAGTAATGCAAGAGAAAATGTAACAAAGATCATGAATTGACCTTTAAGTAATTTCACATTCTCTGGCATATTTTTAAATAAATAAACGTAAAGAAATGCTGAAATTAGCTGGTTCTACTTAAAAATACATAAAACACAAAAATATTCAGTAAAATGGTTTTACTTATATAATTGAAATGAGGGTTATTGTAGTTAACTAAACCATAACCATAACCACAAAACTGTTTTATCTACTTGAAATAAATCAACTTTAACTCAAATAAAAAAGTTAAAGTGACTTTAAATTCATCTCATTATCAAATCAACATTTCTCATTTTCATTTTGTTATATTGATGTACTAAAATAACTCAAACTGACACACACACACAAAAAATACATTTTATTACAACATAGACATGTTTTAAAAAGGAAATAATGAAAAAAATATATATATTAATTACTAAAGCTTTAACAAAAAATAAAATAAATACTAATTCAACATTATACTAAAATAACCCTGATTAAATAATCTTTAATTTAAATATATTTTTTAATATAAATTGTAATTGTTTAATTAATCATAATGAAAACAAAGAAACAAATATATTCATATAATTATTTAATATTTTATAAATACAAATATTAAATAAATAGTATGCTATATAAAACAGTTTGAATGGATTTCTTTGTATTCTTATGTTCATTTAATGTTATCATTGAACTTTAATCAGTTTCACGTTCTCTGGCGTATCTCGTTCACATCACAAGCTGATGCTGACGTAACATGTGCTTGTTTTTTATGACTATCAAATCTCAAACGTTCGATTGCATTAAACAAAAGCAGACGTCTGGTGGCTTCACTTTGACACTGCTGTCCTGGTTCCTGTTCTAGCTCTATTTTAAGCCACCACTCCCTCAAATAAACAGAAAACATGAAGACATTCACTTTATGAAGGCAATAGTATGTGGGCTCAAGGACAAGAGCAGCGATACGCTGCAGAACCTGATGACTTGCTAGTTCAAAGCTTCATTGAGCTCAGATCGATCCGATTTCACCTGTTTGCATTCTAGTCATAGTCAAACACAAACCATCCTGAAAGCTAAAAGACAAAGTGATTTCGGTAATACTGAACTGAATCTGCTGCAGATCCATCAGGCGCAGTGGCATTCCTGAGCAAACGCAGCTTTTCTAGGTGTTGACTTCGTTGCGTTGTTTCTCTCACAGAGTCACGGAGAGGTGTGTGTTTGTAATCACCTCACCTCAGCGAGGCAGCACCTGAAATATGCTGAATGACTTGAACACTTTGGCGCTAACAATGGCTGGCGTTCACACCTGTGCACATTTCTCCAGGCGCTGCTGTCATCTGTGTTTTTCTGACTCTCTCCATGTGTATATATTTTGTTACATGTGGGCTCTGGTGTAGATTGACTAGGGGGACGTTCACATATTTATACATTTCAAAGTTTGGGGACAGTAAGATTTTCCTTTTTTAAAAGAAAGCAGTTAATACTTTTATTCAGCAAGGACACATTAAAATGGGCATTTATGATGATGATTTCTGTTTCAAATAAATGAAGCAGCATAACTTTTTTCAGCATTAATAATAATCAGAAATGTTTCTTGAGCAGAATATTAGAATGATTCCTGAAGATCATGTGATCACAGAAAACTATTTTAAAATGTATTAAAATAGAAAACAGTTATTTTAAATTGGAAAACTATTTAATAATAATATAGTTTTTACTGCATTTTTGATCAAATATATGCAACCTTGGTGAGCAGAAGATACTTTTTTCAAAATACAAAAAATGTCTTGTATTTTTATTATTGGCCTTGGAAACGTTCAATAGACAAATTTTTAATGTTATAATGCATTATGCTTAAAAAAACTTAATATACTGAATTAATTCAATACATAAAAAAAACGTTTAAACATAAAATATGTCATAAATAATACAAAATGCTTTAACCCAAACTTTATCATGTAGTATGCAATATTTTTGTGTTATGTAATTATTTTAAAGTTGATCGATTGAAGGTCTGTTTTTTTATTATGTATTTTTGATTATATATTATTTTTAACTTATTTAGTTAAACATTTTTGAAAATGGTTGGTTGATTGAAATTACAAAATGTTATGTATATCATTTTTTCACCAAGAAATGTGCAATGCATTCTGGGATAGCCTTCTCCCCAAAATAAATGCACAATTCTGCTTTAGAATTCGTCCAAGGCATCACAATCTCGCGGACTACCTTTCAGAAAGTGTTCTGTGATTCCCTCAAACACTTCTAGGTTTCATTGGTGTGTTTATTTCACCCATAGATTGTATTCAGCTTTAGATTCCACCTTCAGCCGTTTCATTCTGAAATCAAATGCTCTTCGTTAATAATATTAGTAATCATGGTGTTCTCTGGGCGTGTGCTTTTATTTTGATTTGCTCGTCTCTACAGGAGTGTCAGACATGCGTGTATTCTTTCCCGTCACACTGAGCTTGTGTAAAGGGTGGATGCGGGTATCTACTGACATTCATTGATGAACTAATCGATTCACAGCCTGTGCAAACCAACATCTTCCATGCAAAAGGTGCAAATCATTGCCAGGGTCACCAAAAATGGGTAACGAGTCTGTCCTGATGGGTCATGGCCAGCAGGGACAAACAATGTGAGAAATCATGGATAGCAAAGAAACAGGCGTCCCATCTGATCCCAGAAGCGGTGTATTTTGTGATTAAATGAATCAGTTGTTCTGTAGAATATATTCACTTTATATAGATGCAAACCAGGGTTATTATAGTTAACTAAAATGAAAAATAAATATTACAACTTTTTATAAATGTTTTAATTTAAAAAGATATATATTTTGTTACTTTCAGCAAACTAAATAAAATAAATTTAGTGAATTATTTTATTATTTTATTTCGGCTAGGCTACATGTCTTATATTCATTTAGTATAATTTGATATATAAATAACTAAAAGTGAAATAAAAAATATTACAAAAATAAATAAATGCATAATATAATAAGGTAAACTAATGAAAATTATACAAAAAACACAACAAAATGACTAAATATAAAAATAAAAACAAATTCTACATTTTAATAAAAACAGTAGCATCTCAATGATACAGATGCAAAACATAAGGTCTTCTCCAAAAACCATGAACAAACCTACGCGAAATGAACCCATATTTGACCCACATTCTTCAAAATATAGGTGCTTAAAAAGTTCTTCAAGAAATGCCATAAAATAACAATTTTTGGTTCCACAAAGAAGCATTCAGTCAAAGGATCTTTAAAGAACATCTCTTTCTTACCGTTTTATCATCTGAAGAACCTTCTTTCACCACAAAGAACCTTTAGTGAAACAGAGGTTCTTCAGATGTTAAAGAAACAGAAACATTCTTCAGATGTTAAAGAAACAGAAACGTTCTTCAGATGTTAAAGAAACAGAAACGTTCTTCAGATGTTAAAGAAACAGAAACAGAGGTTCTTCAGATGTTAAAGAAACAGAAACAGAGGTTCTTCAGATGTTAAAGAAACAGAAACAGAGGTTCTTCAGATGTTAAAGAAACAGAAGAAACAGAGGTTCTTCAGATGATAAAGAAACAGAAGAAACAGAGGTTCTTCAGATGTTAAAGAAACAGAAGAAACAGAGGTTCTTCAGATGTTAAAGAAACAGAAGAAACAGAGGTTCTTCAGATGTTAAAGAAACAGAAACAGAGGTTCTTCAGATGTTAAAGAAACAGAAACAGAGGTTCTTCAGATGTTAAAGAAACAGAAGAAACAGAGGTTCTTCAGATGTTAAAGAAACAGAAACAGAGGTTCTTCAGATGTTAAAGAAACAGAAGAAACAGAGGTTCTTCAGATGTTAAAGAAACAGAAACAGAGGTTCTTCAGATGTTAAAGAAACAGAAGAAACAGAGGTTCTTCAGATGTTAAAGAAACAGAAACAGAGGTTCTTCAGATGTTAAAGAAACAGAAGAAACAGAGGTTCTTCAGATGTTAAAGAAACAGAAGAAACAGAGGTTCTTCAGATGTTAAAGAAACAGAAACAGAGGTTCTTCAGATGTTAAAGAAACAAAAACGTTCTTCAGATGTTAAAGAAACAGAAGAAAACAGAGGTTCTTCAGATGTTACAGAAACAGAGGTTCTTCAGATGATAAAGAAACAGAAGAAAACAGAGGTTCTTCAGATGTTAAAGAAACAGAAACAGAGGTTCTTCAGATGTTAAAGAAACAGAAACAGAGGTTCTTCAGATGTTAAAGAAACAGAAGAAACAGAGGTTCTTCAGATGTTAAAGAAACAGAAACAGAGGTTCTTCAGATGTTAAAGAAACAGAAGAAACAGAGGTTCTTCAGATGTTAAAGAAACAGAAGAAACAGAGGTTCTTCAGATGTTAAAGAAACAGAAACAGAGGTTCTTCAGATGTTAAAGAAACAGAAACAGAGGTTCTTCAGATGTTAAAGAAACAGAAGAAACAGAGGTTCTTCAGATGTTAAAGAAACAGAAACAGAGGTTCTTCAGATGTTAAAGAAACAGAAGAAACAGAGGTTCTTCAGATGTTAAAGAAACAGAAACAGAGGTTCTTCAGATGTTAAAGAAACAGAAGAAACAGAGGTTCTTCAGATGTTAAAGAAACAGAAGAAACAGAGGTTCTTCAGATGTTAAAGAAACAGAAACAGAGGTTCTTCAGATGTTAAAGAAACAGAAACAGAGGTTCTTCAGATGTTAAAGAAACAAAAACGTTCTTCAGATGTTAAAGAAACAGAAGAAAACAGAGGTTCTTCAGATGTTACAGAAACAGAGGTTCTTCAGATGATAAAGAAACAGAAGAAAACAGAGGTTCTTCAGATGTTAAAGAAACAGAAACAGAGGTTCTTCAGATGTTAAAGAAACAGAAACAGAGGTTCTTCAGATGTTAAAGAAACAGAAGAAACAGAGGTTCTTCAGATGTTAAAGAAACAGAAGAAACAGAGGTTCTTCAGATGTTAAAGAAACAGAAACGTTCTTCAGATGTTAAAGAAACAGAAACGTTCTTCAGATGTTAAAGAAACAGAAACAGAGGTTCTTCAGATGATAAAGAAACAGAAGAAACAGAGGTTCTTCAGATGTTAAAGAAACAGAAGAAACAGAAAGGTTTATTTTTAAGAGTGCAGGCTACTTTAAGAGTTAGTTTGTTGGCTTCGGAGTCTGTTCTATACTCATATATACTCATATCTCATTCATATCTACAGTGTGACGTCAACAGTGAGATGTTATCAGATGGGGAATATCATTTTACTTTGAAGTACACCGTGGCACTTTATGATTAGCATATTCATATAAGTTCTTCAAACGAAATCATCACAGCAGTGTCCAAAATACCATGTCCAGAAGACATCATCTATTGTCTAATCAAAGATCCAATGTATGAATATATATACACTGCCACTTAAACGTTTGGGATCAGTAAGATGTTTTATGTTTTTTTAACATAAAGCAGTTTCGTCTATTATTTATTTGATCAAAAACAGATTTTTTTTTATTATTAATTATTTTACTGTTAATTTGTGAAATATTGTTGAAATTTTAAATAACAGATTTCTATTTGAATATACTTTAAAAATATAATTTATTTCTGTGATCAAAGCTGTATTTTCAGTATCATTACTCCATGAGACGTCTTCAGTGTCACATGATCTTCAGAAATCCTTCTAATATGCTGATTTATAATCAATGTTGGAAACCGTTGTGCTGCTGCTTATTTTTTTGGGAACTGTGATATTTGTTTTAGGATTCTCTGATTAATAAAAATTTAAAAAGAACAGCATTTAAAAAAAAAAGAAAATATTGTGTTAGAATATACAATGCTATTCAAACGTTTGGGGTCAGTACATTTTTCTCTCGTTTTTTAATAAATTAATACTTTTATTCAGGAAGGATGTGTTAAATGAATAAAAAGTCATAGTAAAGACTTTTATTGTTAGAAAATATTTATATTTTGAACAAATTCTGTTCTTTTTAACTTTGTATTCAACAAAGAATCAAAGAAAAAAGTATTACATATTCCAAAAAAACAATATCATAATAAATCAGCATATTATTATGAATTCTGAAGATCATGTGACACTGAAGACTGCAGTAATGATGCTGAAAAATCAGCACTGCGTTACAGAAATAAATTATATTTTAAAGTATATTAAAATAGGAAACCAATATTACCAATACTACAGATTTTTCTGTATTGTTTGATCGAATAAATACAGCCTTGATGAGCAGAAGAGACTCCCTTAAAAATATAAAAAAACTTACTGATCCAAACTTTTGAGCGGCAGTGTATGTGTGTGTGTGTGTGTGTGTGTGTGTGTGTGTGTGTGTGTGTGTGTGTGTGTGTGTGTGTGTGTGTGTGTGTGTGTGTGTGTGTGTGTGTGTGTGTGTGTGTGTATTATTGTTGTTGTTGCTGCTTAATCTGGTTATTTGGTTATTTATGTTTATATATTTTGTACAGGTCCTCTAATTTCCATCATTAAATAATCTTCTTAAAGACCTGCACCAGTAACTGAACTCCTCCAATGTGCAATGCCAAAAAGTGACACCTGGCCCGGGGGCGTTTCCACTGAATCTGTGTCTGGGATGGACAGTGCAGGAAGCTATGATAGTGTGCTCAGCAACAACTCTGGATTTGTGAGTATGACGCCATTCATTCATTTCCCAGAAGATTAAACAAACACTGATCCATCATCATGTGATTACAAACCTGCTATTGCGGTTATTTTTTGCATGGAACATGAGGAAATCTTTAAGAAGATTACAAAGACAGCTCATAGTGATCCTATCTGTTAAGCTCCAAAAACATTAGAAAAGTATCATAAAATACTCCATTGTGTTTGGGCTTGATACAAGATCAAGTAAAATGTTCACTTTTGGGTGAAACATACTTTATCCAACATTCCATCTTTCAAACACGAGGAACTCTCTTCTCTTTATGGAGTTAAAACAATGTTTTTAAACAGTACTGCTTAGAAGAGGAACAAGGAAACGTGGAATTGTTTATCTTATATAAAAATACATCGTTAATAACACACTTTCAATTGATCAACTTAAAAAAAAATGTTATTAAATGATAAAATAATTACATAACATAAAAATACATGAAATATAACCAGTTTTGGTTTAAAATATTTGTAATTAAGAATAATTTTTTACATAATATTTTGTTTGTTGGAATGTTTTCTTTTTTATTGTTGAATGAATTGAATGAATTATAAGTATATCAAATTTTGTATGCACAATGTGTTACAATATTCGAGTACGTTTGTCTAATGAATGTTTACAATGATAAAATTACAATAGATTTTTGGTATTTTTGAAAAAGTATCTTCTGCTCATCAAGGCTGCATTTATTTGATTCAAAATGCAGTAAAAACAGCAATATTGTGAAATATTACTTTATAAAATGACTGTGTTTTATGTGAATATATTGTAAAATATAATTTATTCATGTGATCAAAGCTGAATATTCAGCCTCTTTTCTCCAGTCTTCAGTTCAAATTCAATTCAAGTTTATTTATATAGCGCTTTTCACAATAACCAATCGTTGCAAAGCAGCTTTACAGAAAATATTAAGTTTCTACATTACATTTAGGAGTAGGTTATTAGTGGTGAATATGGGAGAAATGTACAGTAAGAATCATGCAGTTACAAAGTACACGTAATCAAATAGATGTAAACACTATCAGTGTCACATGATCATTCTCTCCAAAAGCATTTCTGATTATTATCAATGCTGAAAACAGTTGCGCTGCTCCAACTTTGATAAATTATATTTTTTATGATTCTTTAATAAATAGAAAGTTTAAAACACCAGCATTTATTTGACACTGCAACATTTTATGATATTAAAAATGTCTTACAGTAATTGTTTAGCAATTTAATTCATCTTTGCGGAAATAAAACGAAATACATTTTATTTAAAAAAGCACACTTTTTTGTGTGATAGAGTGATGATAGTCTGGAGCACCTTTCAGCTGAGGAGAGAGACTGTCTCATGTTCCTGGAGGAGACCATTGAGTCTCTGGAGGTAGAAGATGACAGCGGTTTGTCTAATGACGAGCCTGATCGCCCATATAATGGCCCGAAAGGAAAAACTGCTCAGTGGACGTCCATCTACCAGAAGAGATCTGAGGGTAAGTAGTAACAGAATACATGAAAGTATCTTTAAAGATGGTCTGTGTGAGTAATGGCTCATAAATGTTCTCCTTCAGAGCTATCAGCCCACGAGAATCCAAACAAAGTGATTGGAAGAGATCGAAAACCATCTCAGAAGTACATGGTGCCAACTCCATTACTCCTTGCCAGTGGGAATGCCAAGATAGTCAGCAAACCAATGGAAACATCCCCAAAGAAGCACCTGTGGCATCTATTGATGCACCTGATGGGTTTAAATCAAGCCCTGACCTTCAACAACGTAGACGGACAGTTCCAGAAGAAGCTACTTCAAAAGTAGCAACTTCCAAACCAAGCACTGGACAATCAATTGATGTGGTGGACTTGCCACCAACTTTCATACCCGAACCTCCAGTTAAAACAAGTTTGCCAATTGACTCAAAAGCCAAAAATGGTGCACCTAAGATTTTGGATGTCAAGTCTCTGCCGAAGCAGGAGAAAGTTTCCTTAGAGGCACCACAGGAATTCATTCTTCCACCCTCAGACTTCATGGATGAACCGGCGGAGAAGATAAGCCTCGCTTATTCGCCACCACCTCCGATTTACGATGAGCCACCAGAATGGATTCCCGACCTCCCCAAAATGGAGCGTGGTGAATCTATCAAGCCAAGAGAGATGACCAAATTAGACCCAGAATGCACATCAAGTGAACCATTATCCCAGAATGTGATCGAAAGCCTACTCAAGAAGGCCTCCTTGAATAAAGCACCTCACTTGACGCCGTTAGTGGTTGCACAACAGTCAGCGGCAGACAAACCGATGATGCCGTCGCCGTCTTCAGAACACAGTCCTGCTGTGCTGAAAGAGTACGGCGATCCCAAAAGCCCACCGGCTGTGGCGCCCAAACCCAAGAAGCTCCCATCGAATATCATCTTCAAAAGCCACAAGGACCCAGGGACCACGCATTCATTACTTCCTCAAACCGAACATGCTCAGATGGATCCGCAAAAAATCCGAATGGAGGCTTTGAAAAAATTAGGCCTGCTGAAAAACGAAGAAATTGAAACAGGCCACGGCATGTCTCCTTCTCATTCGCCAACGTTCAAAGTTAAAACTCGTCCTCAATCATTTTGTAACCCAACAGAACCCATTCAGGAGCTATCCAGACTTACCGAAAGTCCCGTACCAGATGACATGCATCTACTAGCAGACACACTAAAGCACCAAGATAAAAAAAGGCAGGAAGATTTGCTGAAAAAGCAACCGACAAGATCCTACGAGATCAAAACGGCGTCCCTGGAACGCACCAGGTCTCGAACGGCCGCTTACCCTGCGCCACAGGCAACAAACCCTGAAAGGACCCAAGTTGAGTTTTCACCAGGTCAGTTACGAAAGAGCAGAGCTCGACCTCCTTCTGCAGGGAGCGCGAAAGACTTTGGCATTGGCCATCTGGTTGAAGATTCAGCCAAATCGCTCCAAGCTGCTGCCGTTCAGCCAGGAAACGACGGGCAGAAGTTGCCCCGCTCCGGAATAAGCGTGATGATCTCTCCGCACGGTAAAAATGGAGAGAACCGAAGGGATGCCTTGAAGAAACTGGGATTACTGAGGGACTAATGGATGGTGCTACTGGCCTTTCAATTTATTCTGGGACATTAGCATTGAAAGATATGGACTTTGACATCATTTGTGATACTTTTGGTTTCAGCTTGGTGGTCGATTTGCATATTAAGGTACCTGCTTAAGTAATTAACACAACGTGATGTATGCACTTTCTTCTAAATTGTTTTGGTAAGGCTACGTTCACACGAATCCAGATCAATTTGAAACAGCATTTTCTGCTCTTTTATCATCATAAAAACTCACTGAGACAGTGTTGGGCGTAACACGTTACAAGTAACTCAAGTTACATAATCGGATTACTATTTTCATGTAATTAGTAAAGTAACACATTGCTTTGAAATTTACACACACACAAATGTAGTTGCTTTTTCAAATAAGTAAAAGTTACTTTGATTTCCCATTTATTCACTGATACCTCTCCTGTCTCCATGTTTAGAGAAATTGGGAGCAAGTGGCTGAGGCACTTTCTTCAGCCCGAGGATTATTGATTTCACTTTTAGTGTGAAAAAGGCCCTTACAGTTGACAAAAATAACTAATGCATTTATGCATTACCTAAATAATGCAGGTAGTTACTCTTTTATGGAGTAATCAGTGGTGGTCAGTAACGAAGTACAACTACTTCGTTACTGTACTTAAGTACATTTTTCAAGTATCTGTACTTTACTGGAGTAGTTTTATTTTGAGTAACTTTTACTTTTACTTCACTACATTCCAAAGCATAAGATCGTACTTTTTACTTCACTACATTTCATAAAACATATCGTTACTCCTTATAATACATCAGACGCAGAAGCGGTGTATGATTCATGAACAAACTGATTCTTTTCAATGAACCTGTTCAATCGGTTCGCAAATCGCAACAAACGATTCATTCACGAAAAGCAATGATCTGATTGCAGCTGTTCTCGAGTCGAAAACTCACTGATTCAAATGAACCGTTTAGAGCGAGTCTTCTTCAGTGAACTGAACTCACAAGTAAAGAACCGGGAGATCTCGTGAGCGCGCGCTACTGATGCTGTGAAACGTACACGGGCGTAACCACCATATACTTTGGGGGGGACGGTCAAAAATACCGCGGCAATTTTTGAATAAATGAGAAAAAATATCACGTTTAAATGGCTCAGTATTATAGCAAGGTTTCTAGCATGATACCCTGAAAATAGGCTGAATAATGAACTGCTGGAGTCACAGACCAAGGAGTTCCCGCACTTCCCTCTCCATTGATAAGCCTCTATTCATTCGTTGATGGCCTGGCCTGTTTGTTTTTACGATCTGATCCGCGACTGAACTTTAAAAAAAAATATCTGGGGGGAGGGCTCACATTTTAGGATTCATTATTGTAACTGAAAATAATATTTAGGTCAAAACTGTTGTTTGTGAACTAAATCTGCTGTGATCTATTTAAGCCCACTGAAATGCTTAAAAGCAGACAGATCAACATCAGTGTCTCTAACGTTGTTTTAGGTCAAAAAACAAAACATTAAAATAACACCGATTAAATAAAATAACTCATGCACGTTCATATTCCCCACTGCTGTAACGTTAGCAGTTTTATTAAAATGCTACGCATTTAGACCTATGTGACGTCTGTTTTTATATTGTTTATCAACAGTATACATTTTTATATTGTTTAGATCAACTAGCCGAGTAGACAGATATGAATGTTTATTCATAACCATACTGAAAATAAGTAAATATTGTTAGCTGATGCTAACTGTCTAGCTAACAAGCTTGCTGGTGCTAAGTTGAGGAAATTTTTAGATATAAAATCCAAATATCTTTATTCAGCCACCTAGATAGATTCCATCTGAGGGAAAAAGAAAGGATGTGATGTTCAGAACATAGTAACTACAGTAATTATCAGAGTGGGAAGTGATGCCCTCTGGGGGCATTGGGCCAGGGGTGTTTTTACACCACAGACAAGGTTTGAGAAGAAAAAAATATAATTATGAAAATATAATTAGATTTTCCTTAAAATGTTCTTCCTAATTTCAGGCCTAATTCTAATGTCATATATAACTGACGTTCTGCAAAACAACAAGTTCTAAAACACGTTTTTCTTACTGGTGAAGATTAGATGGTGAAATCTGTTTTCTCTCAGGTACATGACAGTGTAAGCTTCACAGTGAACATTACTACATCACTCTCATCAACGTAGTCCATATCAACAAAATATATATCTTGACTCTATAGTGGTTATTTTGGGAAAAACCCAGGTATTTTGGGCAGTAGGATTATAAAAATATGTGCTAATATAAAATTAAAGTAGTCTATATAAAATTGCAAAATAAATCTGTCTATCAGTACTTTTTTACTTAAGTACATAAAAAATTTAGTACTTTTGTACTTTCACTCGAGTAAAATTGAAAAAGCAGTACTTTTACTTTTACTGGAGTAATATTTTATTATACGTATCTGTACTTTTACTCAAGTACTTGATTCACGAGTTCACACTTACTTAATAATGAACTGAGTAAACGGTATGCGTATTTGGCGTGCTGTCCGAGGAGAGGGCTCCGAGCTCGGTAGTAGTTCCCGAGCCCGGGGTACTCCCCTCGCCCAGGGAGAGGGGTCCGAGCTCGGCATTGGCCCGGACCCAAAGCTCCCCCTACCCCCTGCTGGGGTGTAGACGGACTGGAAGTGTGGAGTTGGGGTGGTGGAGGGATTCTGGAAGACTAGAGATAATGGAGGTAAGGCTGCTTGGTTATTTATAGGGGTTCTCTCTAGCGTTTATTGGGTAAGTGATGTGATTACTGATGATGAATTGGCTGTGTTAATTATGCGCGCGTGCTCCTCCCGAAACTTGTTTGTGAAACATCACTCTGTGTACTTTGCCCACCACTGGGAGTAATGATATATTGTAATGCATTACTTTTAAAAATAACTTTTCCCAGCACTGCTGAGATGATACCATGAATGTATCATGCTATTCTCCTGGAATGATCATTTATTAAAAAAATATCTCACCACTTAGCCTACTTATTTTATCTTGCTTTACACTTTGTAGTGTTGCAGTATAGGACCATGGTATTTTAACTGCACCACATGACTATAATATATGCATCCTCGGTTTTGAATCCCTGATCGTAAATGGCATTTTCAGCTTTCTACACTTAAAATGTTTTACCCATATATATATAAAAAAAAAATATATATATATATATAAAAAAATTGCCAAAAAATATATTATTTTTTTTTTTACAATATATCTGTTATATATAAAAGTATATTGTAAATATATTTTTGGCCATTTATTTGTATATATTTTTCAATATATTTTAATATAAAATAATGTAAGATGGGAAATGTATTTTCTTGCCCCTAAAATACATTTTAAGAGTTATTTTCGTATAATATATTTTTGTATATTTAGAAAACAAATTTTGCCATATGGGTAACAAAGCTGTTTTTGCTGGACAAATATGTGTTGATTTGAAGATGTCTTCAAAATGATCCCAATAAAGTAGAAGTAGCCTAAGAAAAGAAAATGTAAATGGATAATATTTTTCCATATCATTAAGATAATTAAGGTTTCCAGATCACTTTCACTAATGTAAATATAGTTGCAGTATTTTCCCACAAGGTGAATATTTTGTTAGCCTATTATAAATGCTGATTATATGTTGGCTCAAATCTCATCTCATTAATGGTATATATATATTTCTTTATTAAAAAGTGCTATTTCCACGATTTTAACAACTTATAAATAAAATAAGCTAAACATTATTCTTGTAAAATAAAATGCTCTATAGAAATATTAACACATGGCTGTAAACTATTTCATGTATGTATGAGGGATTCCTAATAAAGATTTGGACTACACTGAGGAGTTAAAGCATCTGGATATTTGAGGAGTTCTGTAAATATGATTCATATGAAATTGATGCTAGCGGTTGGAAAATATGATCTTGTTTGGATCCGTGAAGCATTTTGAGTCAGACTTCATTGTCCTGGTGTGTGACGCACGAATAGCGATCCATGTTTTTCTTGTCAACGCTGAGGAAACATTCTGAGAGATCCTTTCATGACATCAGCTGCTTCTATCAGACGAGCGAGGCGAGGCGAGGCGGGAACTCGTCCAACCTGTTCCGAAGCAGCAGGGCTGTGTGGGGTTAATAGCCTGCTTTTCTTTGTCAGCAACCATTTGAGCCTGAAGCTGGGCCTGATCAAGTTTTCAGCTCATTTACCCGCTGCAGCAAGCGTATGGATATCATTTATCATTTGAACAGGTGCAGGGGTTTGTATGCAGTCTGGCTTACACAATATCATAACTACAATAGCAATTCAAGAGCGAATGACAAATACTCCGAACAATACAGTACAATACAACGGAAACAGAAGATGTAAAACACCAAGGAACAAATGATAAAGTTTAGAGTCGTCAAAAGTTATGTCAGGATCACGTGCCTTTGAGAGCGAAAGACGCGTCAGAAATCACTGCGCGTCAGAAATCACTCGCATCAGAAATCACTATTGTGTGAAATCACGCGCGTCAGAAATCACTCGCGTGAGTGGATTTTGAATCCCATTGGACATGAGAACTGACAAAACATACCCGAGATGTTTTGTGCTCTTGTGCTTTAGCTGACCCGCGAGACTAGATCTACTAGTGATGCTCTCATTATTCATTAATCATTTAGCACAAGTTTTTAAATGAGACGGCCATTAAAAAACTCTATTCTACAATTCTAAAAATAAACACATGAATGTAGTATTTTAAACCTATGACGCCCTCTAGTGGAAATGTGTATTAAAAAAAACCACGTGCACAAAAAAATAGTGCTACTGGTTCAATTTTCATAAATGAACAAAACCAACACAATTCTTGAACTTTTTGAAGCTTAACTTTGTAAAATGGGAATTAATTCACATTAGTGTTTTTATTTTTTATTTCAGAATAAGTATTTATCTGGTTCCCAGTATGCTTTGCATGGGACTTGATCATCTGCATAAATGTCAAAATTAAGTTATTGGGTAAACAAAAGACATGTTAGACTTTAATGTTCAGTGATGTTGTTGGTTTAGAAGACTTTATGTTGGTTTTTTTATCAAGGCTACATGAAAAACTAATATTTGGAGCTGAATCAATTAATAATAGCAGTGGTAACGTCAATGGATTGATACGTCACTACACATACTCATATCACAGAATACATTTACAAAAAATTGATTTGTATTTAGCTTGCTAAGATGCTAAGCTAGTAATTACAGTAAGTAAATATTGATTTGAGATGATTATTGTAGGCTATTGTGTTTAATTCAGATAAGACACAGCTGAAACATTTTCCAGGACACAAAAAGTTCAATTTTTACTTAAGTTTCTGGAAATATTCTCCTGTCTAAAGTTTTTCATCTAATATTTATATTTTATGTAAGTTTTATTGAAAATAACAGTTTTTAATAGTTTTAGTATTAGTTTTAGTTGACAATAGGGTACAATATTTGTAATATTTTCATTTTAATTTGAGTTTGTTTTAGGTTGAGCTATTCTTTTGCAGTTTTTATTTTTTAAGTTTTAGTAATTTTAGTACATCAACTTATTCTTTTCAGTTAGTTGACAAAGCAAGTTTTCACATTTGTACAATTTGTAACTCATTTTAGTTTACATTTTTTTAAACGTTTAGTTTTTGTATTAGTAATTTAATTCTTCACTAATGTCATTATCATTTTCACTCATTTTTATTTTAGTTTAAGTTTTAGTCATTTCTATTATGCACTTTTGTCATTCTTACTAAGTTTTTAGTATTTGAACTTGAACTCATATTTCAAGTCAACATTTCTAATTAAAATTTAATTTTTTTATTGAAAATTTTCATCTAATATTTATATTTCATTTAGTATACTAGCATACTATTTCTGCCATGAAAAAAAAAACTACAGTACTCTATTCCAAATTCAGCCCATGTATGGGAAAATTGCATGCTTTGTATAATGTACACGCGATAGAAAGAGTAATATGCTAGTGTGATATTCCAAACATAATCATTTTGAAAACTCGAATCATTTAATCTGACAGTGGTATCAACACACAGCAGGTGGCCGCAGATCCTGCGGAGAATGTAAATCAGTGTAAATCCCTTTAGCGCTGTTATATAGACAGGAATGATAACCAAAGGTTGCAGGTTCAAATCCCAAAGACTGGTTTGTGAGCTATCATCATTGTGCCCTTGAGCGGGACATCTCCGGGTACGCCAGGGGAAACGTCCTCGCAAAGTGAACTGTAAGTCACTACAGATAAAAGCCTCAGCTAAATGAGTAAGCAGTAATTAAAGAGCCGCAGGGGGTCCAGATGGTCAGTTTCTAGGAGTCAGAGCTGTTTGTGGTCTCTTTAATGATGGATGAAGCAACATGTTTTTTGGGGTCTCTGGTGTTCAGTAAATAAACAGCAGAACAGACCATAATCTACCTGGAGAAAGCTGTTAGCCATTCATCTTAAAAGGTACTATATGTAGAATTCAGTTACACAATTACACAAAAGCGCCTGCTCTGCTCCATACAGCCAGGGTTGGCAGGTCTGCGTGACAAAACTAGGCCAATGACCCAAAGTATAGAACAATGACCATATCCCAAATATCAAAACTCAAAATATGTAATTTCCATACCTAAAATACAAAAAAACGGTGAGCAGAGCGGAGCGGCCCTAAACACTCACTACGCACGCTGCGTATAGGGCCCAGCCAGTTACACAAGGCCCTTCCTCCCTCTTGTGTCATAATGGCACAGCACTAGCAATCTGTCAGATAGAAGAGGAAAATAGGAAAGAAAGTGAGCAAGATAAGGGTAAGTTATGGATTTAAAAAAGATGATGTTGAAATGGCAGTTGCTGCATCGTGTTTCGATTTGTGTGTCGATTTAATTTGGCATTGAGGACGATATGCCAGTGTTACAACAGTGTCCGTATTATCGTGAACATCTTCATTCAGAGTTGATCTAGACAAGTACATCACTATCCAACGTTCTGTTAATCCCATCACTAGGGCTGTCACGATAACTACTTTTTGTTGTGCGATATATTGCACCAAAATTAATTGCGATAAACGATATTATTGTCATTTTAAGACAATTTTATTTCACTGATTATATAATTACAGTATGACAATATAATAGCATAATAATGCAAGTGCACTCTTTCAAAGAACAAAGAACATTTTATTCTTAAGAATAAAAAAGTTTGCAGCATATTTTTAAAAGCTGGTTTTTCGACCGTGTTTAATGGCTGCATCTCTTTGGCTATATAGCGAGTTATGCTATCTGTGAGTGTGCGCCATTTCGCGCTGTCATGTTTATATTTACACTGTCGGGAAAAGGCATCTGTAACAGATAAC
The DNA here is from genome assembly GCA_027422435.1 of Schizopygopsis pylzovi. Classification (NCBI taxonomy): domain Eukaryota; kingdom Metazoa; phylum Chordata; class Actinopteri; order Cypriniformes; family Cyprinidae; genus Schizopygopsis; species Schizopygopsis pylzovi. Next base: position 59,786,017 of record CM049816.1, read on the forward strand.
TGTCTGGAAGACCCTTCTCCAGCTCCAGCTGCGGTTGTTGTTCCCAGATTGAAAAACTGGGTGGGATGGTTATGTTTTAAGTGAGATTTTAGGTTAGTTGTGTTGCCTCTTTTCGTTGCCACTGTTTTTAAACAAAGTCGACATACCGGCTCATTCACGTTAATTGTTTCTCCTCTCTCATTCGGCTTAAAGCCAAAATGTTCCCACACCGGAGCTGAAGATTGCGGCTTTGAAACCAAGTCCATTGGGACTTGTTCTTCCTAACTGGCTGTAGTTGTCACGAAACACTTTATAACGCAGTGGGTTCACGCCTTCTCTTCACCTGTCGCTGTCCGCTCTGTGTGCGTGTGTGTGGGGGAGACGCTGCCTAAGCCCCGCCTCCGCCACAGAGAGCAGACGAGATGACAGAGGCAGCGCGATCGACTAAAATGTTGGTGATATTCATTTTTATGTAAACATTTATATAATCATTATTTTTAATTATAAAAAAATGATCTGTCGCAATATATCGCAGCACCAAAAATGATCGCGCTCATATCCATATATCGTGCGATAAGTCGATATATCGACTATCGCGACAGGCCTAATCACATATGTTCATATGTGTTCAAAAATAAACCATGTTTTTACTGAAAAAACAAACAAAAGAAAAACACTATGGTTACCACCAGGGAACTCGTGGCCTAATGTTAGGGAGCCGTACTTGTAACCCGAAAGGTCATGGGTTCAAGTCTCAGGTCTGGCAGGAATTGTAGGTGGGGGGGAGTGAATGTAAAGCGTCCTCTCCACCTTCAATACCACGACTGAGGTGAGACACTTGAGCAAGGCACCGAACCCCCAACTGCTCCCCGGGAGCTGCAGCATAAATGGCTTACCACTGCTCCGGTTGAGTTCTCAGTGTGTGTGTGTGTGTGTGTGTGTGTGTGTGTGTGTGTGTGTGTGTGTGTGTGTGTGTGTGTGTGTGTGTGTGTGTGTGTGTGTGTGTGTGTGTGTGTGTGTGTGTGTGTGTGTGTGTGTGTGTGGCATAAATGGCTTACCACTGCTCCGGTTGAGTTCTCGGTGTGTGTGTGTGTGTGTGTGTTGACTTGGATGGGTTAAATGCAGAGCACAAATTCCAAGTATGTGTCACCATACTTGGCCTCACTTCTCTTCATTTTTTTTTTTAAACTGTTATGGTAACCACAATGAACCATGGTTTTGCTACACTAACCATAGTTTAACCATGGTATTTGTAGTAAAACTGTCATACAAATGGTAGCTAATCAATACACACACAAAAAAAACTTTACTATACATCATAAAATCGTGATTCATTTTTTAAAGTGATTTGTATCTGTGCTATACTTTTTTTTCTGCGTTTTTATAACTATAGCCACAGGGCCGCTGCTGGCCAAACGGGTGCCCTAAGCAGAATTGTGTTGTTGTGCCTCCTCCGTCAAATATTATGGAAGTAAAATGGGTCAAAATAGAACTTTACTAAAATGTAAAAGTAAATACATTGTAATTATTATATATTTTTTTTACAAATGACAATTGTAGCTCTTGACAGTTACCTATGGCTACGATGTTTATTAATATACAGTTGTCTGATTGATTTTATAATCTCAAGCATTCAGAAATCACACAAAAGAAAATTAAGTAGTTTTTCTACGATAAAACCATGGTTAATTTCTGTAAGGGTTGTGATGTCCACAAGTTTTTGTTGAAGAAATTATAGAGGCTGTTGTATTTCTGTCACAAAAAGGTGGCCAAAACTGAAAGATGAATTAGCCTGAATGTTTGGACAATATTAAACAAGGACTTGATTGTCCTGTAAGTTAAACAGCAATTACCAGGCCTTTGGTGCCCTTTACATGCATTTGTAATAATATGTCATTTACATCAATTGTTTATTTTGTATCACATTATGTATTTTAACAGTGTTATTCAATGACACCATATAATTATTAATTAATCAATCATTATTGCCTCATTGTTTTTATATAATGCATTTTAAGTAATTGTAAAGTCTGTTGTTTTTATAACCACAAAAAAATATTATTCCAATATTTCTTTGTAAACTATTATTTGAAGTAACAACACCATGGTTAATTTGTGGTTACCATGGCTACAAGATTATGATTTTCTTTTTTATTCATAGTAAAACCATGGCTAATTTTCTTAAGGGAACATGGAGAGAATATTAGATGCATTGTTGGTGGTTAAATTATTACTGACATTAAAACACTTTATTAACGTCAACAGCCAAAGAAGTTTCACAGGATAATGAATGTACCTGATGTGATGCTCGGGCTTCTTTAGTTTTTTTGCTCCGGATTGCTGATGTCTTTTCACAGGTATAGTTGTCCATCAATTATGATCATTTGCAGCGTCATGTGTGTTTATAGGCTGCGTTCACCGTAAAATGCACTTTTTATTATTTAATTTATTACATTATTACTTAATTTATTTTATTTTTATATATACTGTATATATGTTCGTGTTTTGATTTTTTTATGTATATGTTAATATTAATATAGAACTAAATATTTTTTTGGTTTGTTTTTAGCAACTGGGATGGCGCCCCCCCTGAGAGATACTCTGCCTATAGGGAGCAGCGGTAGTGTGTAGCTACTGTCTTAATGGTTTAATGTGTTGTACTGTTTAATAAAAGGGAAGGAAGGAAGGAAGGAAGGAAGGAAGGAAGGAAGGAAAGAAGGAAGGAAGGAAGGAAGGAAGGAAGGAAGGAAGGAAGGAAGGAAGGAAGGAAGGAAGGAAGGAATTACTTAAGTAATTGTAAAGCACATTATTGTGTATTGCTGTACACCCAAAGCACTTTACAATCATGTGGGGGGGGGGTTCTCTCCTCAACCACCACCAGTGTGTAGCATCCACTTGGATGATGCGATGGCTGCCACAACGCTCACCACACACCAGCTACAGGTGGAGAGGAGAGAGAGTCATAGAGACAATCAAGTGTATGCGCTCACCACACACCAGCCACAGGTGGAGAGGAGAGAGAGACATAGAGACAATCAAGTGTATGCGCTCACCACACACCAGCTACAGGTGGAGAGGAGAGAGAGACATAGAGACAATCAAGTGTATGCATTCACCACACACCAGCTACAGGTGGAGAGGAGAGAGAGTCAAAGAGACAATCAAGTGTACGCTCTCACCACACACCAGCTACAGGTGGAGAGAAGAGAGAGTCATAGAGACAATCAAGTGTATGCTCTCACCACACACCAGCTACAGGTGGAGAGGAGAGAGAGTCATAGAGCCAATCAAGTGTATGCTCTCACCACACACCAGCTACAGGTGGAGAGGAGAGAGAGTCATAGAGCCAATCAAGTCTATGCTCTCACCACACACCAGCTACAGGTTGAGAGGAGAGAGAGTCATAGAGACAATCAAGTGTATGCGCTCACCACACACCAGCTACAGGTGGAGAGGAGAGAGAGTCATAGAGTCAATCAAGTGTATGCGCTCACCACACACCAGCTACAGGTGGAGAGGAGAGAGAGTCATAGAGTCAATCAAGTGTATGCGCTCACCACACACCAGCTACAGGTGGAGAGGAGAGAGAGAGAGTCATAGAGTCAATCAAGTGTATGCGCTCACCACACACCAGCTACAGGTGGAGAGGAGAGAGAGTCATAGAGACAATCAAGTGTATGCGCTCACCACACACCAGCTACAGGTGGAGAGGAGAGAGAGTCATAGAGTCAATCAAGTGTATGCGCTCACCACACACCAACTACAGGTGGAGAGGAGAGAGAGACATAGAGACAATCAAGTGTATACGCTCACCACACACCAGCTACAGGTGGAGAGGAGAGAGAGACATAGAGACAATCAAGTGTATGCGCTCACCACACACCAGCTACAGGTGGAGAGGAGAGAGAGACATAGAGACAATCAAGTGTATGCTCTCACCACACACCAGCTACAGGTGGAGAGGAGAGAGAGTCATAGAGCCAATCAAGTGTATGCACTCACCACACACCAGCTACAGGTGGAGAGGAGAGAGAATCATGGAGCCAATCAAGTGTATGGGGATTATTAGGAGGCCATGATTGACAAGGGCCAGTGGAGGGAATTTGGCCAGGACACCACCAAGGTTACCCCTACTCTTTAAGAGAAGTGCCATGGGATTTTTAATGACCACAGACAGTCAGGACCTCGGTTTAATGTCTCATCCGAAAGATTTTTGTGCACACTACACAGGGGCGTTAGGACCCACAGACTGCAGGAAGGAAGGAAGGAAGGAAGGAAGGAAGGAAGGAAGGAAGGAAGGAAGGAAGGAAGGAAGGAAGGAAGGAAGGAAGGAAGGAAGGAAGGAAGGAAGGAAAGATTGGCGATCCAAATATTTTTTTTTCAGATCGGAATCTTTCAGTGCGTAAAATGATGTGCAAACCTGCTCTGAATCAAAAGATCCCGCTCTGAAGTCCTGATCTGAGTAATGAATGATTCATGAACCATCATTTCATATTCAGATCGGATTCGGAGCACATATCACGAATCTTTCAACTCTCGAAACGATTCGTGAATCTGCTTTGAAGTTCTGACTTGAATCAAGAGATTTGCAAACCCGCTCTGAAGCTCCGATCTAAATCAAAGTCTCACTCCAAAGTCACTGAAATGATTCGCAATACGTGATCTGCTTCATCACTATACATGCTTTTAAAAATCATTACAAGCGATGCCAAAATTAAAAAATGAATGGCTCTTTTGAACTGGTTTTGCTGGTGAGCCACTTGAAATGATTGACGGAAGTCACGAGTTTGAGTTTGAAGCAATCTGAGCGGTTCCAGTATAAATGACTGACGTAAATGAATTGGTTTGTTTGTTCCTCTGCTTTTTGCTCCTTTAGCTATGTTTACACAACACTGTCAGTACTACTACTGGTTTAGCTTGCAATTTTTATTAATTGAGATTAATTGAAATAAGTATGTTTGCAAAAAAAAATCCACATTTCTATTCCGAAGAAGACATCCACGTCGAAGACATCCTACACAAACCTACGAACATATTCAGGCAAGGTAAACAATTTACTGCTAACTAGTGAAAAGCTCCATAAATATGACGAGTTTCACCTCAAAATACATGTTTCCAGGGGTCACCAGACACGGTCCTGGAGGGCCGGTATCCTGCAGAGTTTACCTCCAACCCTAATCAAACACACCTGAAGCAGTTAATCAAGGTCTTATAGGTATACTTGAAACTTCCAGGGAGGTGGGTTGAGGCTGTTTGGAGCTAAACTCTGCAGGACACAGACCCTCCAGAATCAAGTTTGGTGACCCTGCATTAGATGAACACATTGTGCACAGAAAAAACGCACACTCTTATTTTTAGTGTTGTTTTTTATTGTGTGAATATTCCAGCTGTTTGCTTTGTTCAACCGTTTAACAAAATTCATTCAACTGAACTGTGCATATGTTTTAAACACTTCGGCTACCTTATGTTACGCACATGTATTAAATCTATCACACTTAAAAAAGATGTGTTAAAAATAACACAACCTGCATTGTTTCTTAACACACGTGTCTAAGCTCAACACATTTGTGTTACTTTTAACACAACCAATGTGTTATTTCTGCTCATTTCTACACACGTGTGTGTAAACGGTTTTCTAGTGTATTTACTTTAACTTCTCAGGTAAGATCAATGTATGACCTATTTCAGTTGCGGACAAATTTACAACAAGAGTGATTACACATGTATTTAATTATTTGATCAAAATGATTGCTAGGATATTTTGTAGTCGCGGGATATTGGTCTCAAGAATCCCTACAAAATTCTATGCCCCATGATTTGTTGAAATGCTTTAACTGAGTAGCTTTTAGCACATTTTTATTCCATTAAAGTATTTTATTAGGCCTAATTAGCAGAAGAAGAGAGCAGTCTGCAAAAGTAAGTACTTGGGCCTGCTTTAACACTCTTCCTTCACATCTGCTGCAAAAGAGGAAGCAACTAATTTGAAGAGAATGCCTTTTATTGCGACATCCTAGAGCGCTTTAACCACAGAGACCCGGGCCACACATCTGGATGAAGATGGTGAATCAGAGCCGAAGGACGGCGCAGGGATACGCGTCCGGCTGCCATCATGACTCCTCAAACCCACATTACTGCGGCTTTCAACAACAAAGTTACGAAACCTTTGAGGTTTACCAGCAACCTCTTTCATGGCCTCCCAGAAGAGCTCGCACTAATAATGACATTTTTCAGATATTTGGACATTTCTTCTAAGAGACTGGACAATTAGAACAGATTCAGAGCTGATTTGTTTGGGCTTTTCTGATTGTTTGTTGATATGGAAAGGGAGACAGCATCCCGGGGAATAATAGTTTGCACATTTATTCAGAGCCAATGATAGACTAAACGTCAACTAAAAAATTGCAACAAAATAATTTTCATGTGAATTCATGCATTACCTTCAAATTTTAATAACAGTGAAATTGATCAAATACTTACAAAATATCAAATAACTAAATTTTAATAAAAAGGACAAAAAACACAACTAATTAATTAATTAACACAACTTTAACAAAAAATAAATGAATAAAAATCAAATAATAAAGAATAAAAATAAGAAAAACGAATTAAAATATGAAACTAAAATTGTGTGTGTGTGTGTGTGTGTGTGTGTGTGTGTGTGTGTGTGTGTGTAATATTCATTACTTGACATTAGCTGAAATAACTAAATTTAAAAGTTGTGTACTAAAATAACTAAAATTAAATTAAATTAGACCATTAACAACACCAAAAATTAATACAAATTATACAAAAAATAAAACTTGTTTAATTTTAATTTTAAATTCATTTCCAAGAAATTTTAAGTTGAAATGAAATTTCTAGAAATGTTAAGTTAAAATTAATTTAAACATTTTTTTAAGTTGAAATTAAATTTCTATACATTTTAAGTTGAACTGAAATTTCAAGTGATATTGAGTTGAAATATAAAGACATTTTAAGTTGAAATGAAATGGAAATGGAAAAAATACAAATACATTTTAAAATAGTGCTGTATTATTGGCAAAAACTGAAAAAAACAAACGTCATATATAATATAATACTTTTTTGTGATTACATTTATGTGTTGTTTTGTCAAATAGCACTGATTATTTTGTATGATGAAATGAATAGAAAATCGTGTGTCATCTACCAGCAGGGGCGCAATGCTGAAGCTACTCAGCTAAACCACCTTAGGGTTTGCTGATATCTGATTGGCTATCATATCCTTGGAGGGCGTGGCTTTGAAAAACAATGGGGTGTGGTTTAATGCAATGGCTTCTTTGGAAAGTTAGCATTATGGCTAACTCCTCGTAGCTGCTTTTGAATCTAATAGTTCAAGGCCTGAGGAGAGACGTGTTGGCTTGTAGATCAACATGGACTAGAAAAACACCAGGCGGAATAATGTCATGGGATTATTATCATATTACGCCCGTATGATCTGTGCAGGCCAAGTGCCTCATCCTGCAGGTAGGCCGAGATCTCATGAGAACCCACTTACACGAGCTGATTACCAGAGCAATCAGCTCAGAGAATCTGCTGAGCTCATATCTTCAGCAATTACCCTCACACAGATTTAACACAATCACCACAAATCAGCCCTAAGCGCCCCACACAGTTTCCAGCATGCTTTCTTTGGTTTAGTGGCACATTTGAGACCCTTCAGACACAAATCTGTCTCCTATGGAGCTGATTCATTGCGTCTTTTAAGGGAGCATCTCATTGAAATGGAATATAAGTGATTGTGTTAATATTTTGAATTAGATTTTATTTTCGTATCTTCCGTCTTCACTTTAATTTTTGTTACATTTTGTGTTTTTGTGATTTGTATTAGTTGTTTTAATAAACATGACTACATATTTTTTGTATGCCTACAGTTTTTTATTTTTATGTATTAGTTTTGGATTATTTGATTTGTTATTTCACTACATGACAAATGCTGCCTTGTAAACTTATTTCAGTCGCCATTTTTATATATATTTTATTTTATATGTTAACTCTTATTTTGATTTTATTTCAAGTAACAAAAAAAAATTGTTTATGGTTTTAAATTTAGTGTTATTTAATAACATTAATAATCATATTTGACATAAAATTTGCCATTAGTATTTTACATAGCTAATATTTTATGTGTTCATGTCATGTTTTAATAATAATACAAATAAATCACGCAAAAATGTGCTAAAGTAGTCAGTTGTTAATTTAATTAAACTGTTTATTTATTTATTTAACAAATTTATTTCGTTTTCTTAATGTATTTTTTTACTGAACATGTCACATTGGAGTCTGACACTGACTTCTCTGTAAATAATATGCGATGTCATATATTAAATTATTAATTAAAATTAACATTATTTAAAAAAAAAATTCAATTGTTTAATATTATTAATATCTTTATCCTATCTATTATGCAATTTGCATAACAACCTGAATTTATTTGGGTTGAAAAAAACTGACATGCATTTTGTAGTATCTGTGTCATGTGATCATGTCATCTGTGTTTTAGTGCCAGCAGCACTCGAGCTGATTTTAGAGTCTAGGGTGCATTAAAATGCTGTTTAGGTATAGACAGCTCACCAGGTTCTGGATCAGTGCCTTAATCTTGGTCAGATATCATTTCATTTCATTCAAAGAAGTTCCACCTGATCTCCTCAGCCCTGATTGTGATAGCAGACCATGTCGTGACTGAACACGTCACATCATCTGATCAAAAAACAAACCCACATCCCTACATCATCCCTGTGTCTCCAGCAAACACTGACCTCCAACTGATTTATTGTGGTTACAATTCTGAATAAGTTTTAAATAAATCATATGGACATACACATAGGCTTATTTTATAGTGTTTTAATGATGCTTTTTTGTTTCTTATCCTTTTGAGAGCTTAACAGTGTGGTCACAATGAACTAAACTTAATAATACAAACATATAATATAACTAACATTATTTATATATATATATATATATATATATATGTGTGTGTGTGTGTGTGTGTGTGTGTGTGTGTGTGTGTGTGTGTGTGTGTGTATGTATATGTATGTGTTGTGTGTGTGTGTGTGTGTGTGTATATGTATATTGTGTGTGTGTGTGTGTGTGTGTGTGTATGTAAGTATATTGTGTGTGTGTGTGTGTGTGTGTGTGTGTGTGTGTGTGTGTGTGTATGTATATATATATATATATCTCAGTACACCCCTCACATTTTTGTAAATATTTTATTATATCTTTTCATGTGACAACACTGAAGAAATGACACTTTGCTACAATGTAAAGTAGTGAGTGTACAGCTTGTATAACAGTGTAAATTTGCTGTCCCCTCAAAATAACTCAACACACAGCCATTAATGTCTAAACCGCTGGCCACAAAAGTGAGTACACCCCTAAGTGAAAATGTCCAAATTGTTATTTTTTGACAAAATGTCAAGTTTAACTCAAATCTGTAATTATTTGTGAAATACTTGTGATTTTATGTGTAGTTAAATTGCTTTGTATGTATTTATTATTATTTAATATTTATGTATTATTATTATTATTATAAGAAAAACATTTTAAACATTTATTCTGCAAGGATGTTAAATTGATAAAAATCTGTAAAGACCTACTTTATTTATTTTTTTATCTTTATCTGTTTTTTTTTTTACTTATTTTTCATCAAAGAATCCTGAATAAAAGTATAACAAGTTCCAGAAAAATATTAAGAAGCACAACTGTTTCCAACATTGCTCATAAATCAGCATATCAGAATGATTTCTGAAGATCATGTGACACTGAAGACTGGAGGATGCTGAACATTCAGCTTTGAACACAGGAACACATTACATTTTAAACTATATTAAAATAGAAATCCAGTATTTTAAATTGTAATAATATTACAAAATGTAAATAAATGCAGTCTTGATGAGCATAAGAGACTTCTAACAAAAACTTGTGAACTTATGTGTTCTAATGAAGTTTAGTCTTTTATGAGCTTGAACAGATATGGTCACTATGAAGTACCAGCATTGAAACTTTGCAGACGACTTGCAGAAATGTACTTTTTAAAGGTGTACAAGCAAGGACAGAGTGTTAATGTTCATGTCATTTCCATCTGACGCTCATCATCAGTATGCTGTGCTGCTCCTCTCCAGCTCTAGATGTCCCCAGAGCGCACCTGGACTTTCCTTCAGGGTTCATAAATCTGCCTGATACTTTCTGCAATCTGTGAAATCTGTTTCTCCTTTGAAAGATTAAAGTCAGATGAGTCAAGCCCTTCAGAAGCCCATCGAGCAGATAAAGAGGAATTGTGTCTCTCTGATGTGCTCGGTTTAGTCTAATCGCATGACTCAGACTCTAGTGTACTCAAGAACTGTGTGGCCAAATCCAGGTTGATGAAGCTTACAAGACAATCAAAATATCCTGCTTGATGTTACAAAACATCTGTCCGCTGGGTGGTCCAATCGACTTGTGTGACTAATGGGAAATATGTGATGGAGACGTACAGAAGAGTCTGAAAATGTGCAGTGGTTTCTCATTTATTGTAAAAACATTTAAATGATCAGGGAAAAATATGAGTTAGAATTTGATATCTACAAAATATATAAATGTATTTATTGTTGTAAATAAAGAAATTAATAATTTTATTCAGCAAGGGTGCATTACACTGAACAAAAATGAGAGTACAGACTTTTATAATGTTACAAAATATTTCTATAAATCTTGATGCTGTTCTTTTGAACTTTCTATTATCCTGGAAAAAACAAAAAATCAGTTTCCACAAAACATATGAAGCAGCACAACTGTTTTCAACACTGACAATAATCAGACATGTTTCTTGAGCAGCATATTAGAATGATTTCTGAAGATCATGTGACACTGAAGACTGGAGTAATGATGCTGAAAATACAGCTTTGATCACAGGATTAAATTATACTTTAAAATACATTACAATAGAAAACGTTATTCTAAACCTTTAAGGTATGACACAGGTATTACAAGGAGAAGGCGACTTATGAGGACATTGCCCCATGTCCCAACTTTTCAAAATGCTTATAAATCATACAGAGGGAGGTTTTTTTTTGGGGGGGGGGGGGCGGGTAGAAATGCACAGACTCTTGTAAGTGCTAAGTTTAGGTGTAGGGCCATATCACTTAGTTTATACAGTATAAAAACCATTACACCTATGGGATGTCCCCACGTTTCACAAAAGTGTGTGTGTGTGTGTGTGTGTGTGTGTGTGCGTGCGTGCGTGCGTGCGTGCTGTGTGTGTGTGTGTGTGTGTGTGTGTGTGTGAGATTAAAAAAATGAGCAGCATATTTAGCAATTACCTTTGAGCAATTTTTCTTTGTATTAATTTATTTAGAAGTTTAGATTGGTAAAAACCTGCGGTTTTCATTGTTGACGCCTTAGGAATTTTCTGCATCCTATTTATTGCTTTACCCAAACCTATTTGTCAAAAGCTAAACTAACTAGCATTAAAAGTCTCATATCAGCATCATATCATCAGTTTTCTATGATAGCATGCATAGTAACTAAATTAAGTTCACATGCTTTTTTCAAGAGAAATATGTCCTGTGAGGACCAGAATATAGATTCAGTGTTGAAGGGAAGGTGTTTGAAAGCTTTGCACCGTGACCCACTTCTCCCATCCAGGTTCACAACGTGGACAATATAACAGTGCAGAAAGCTGAAGTCATGCAAATCAAGCACCGAGCAGTTCGTTTCAAAAAGGCAAAGCATACAAACTAAACAGTAACTTCTGCGAGCGCAGTATAATGATGGAGCAGGGACAGGCCGAAGCTTGCCTCCGTCTGCCTTTGTTGAATTGTACTGGGGCTTGACAACAGGAGGAAGTTTGGAGAAATACTGGAGCTGAATGTTTAATGACAGAATGGAATCTGTTATTCGGTGGACTGACCTCGAGTTATAACATGAGAGCCAGAGGAATGTCCCAAAAAATGATCTGGCGATATTGAGTCTATTGTGATTTTCATTTCGCTTTGTTTGGATGTGTGAATAATGAGGCTGACTTTCTCCGGGACAAAAGCTGTGGTAAATTCCCTGTTATGAAACCAGCAGAAAGGCCAAAGGTAAACGCGAGCTGCTATCGCACCAGATGTCTGAGGTCATGAAGGACCCTTTAGACAAGTGTGACTAAGTTTCCGAGAAAACTCCATCCAGAAGTTTCATTTTTCATCATTCTTTTGGAGGTTTAAGCATGAAGTCACATCTCTGGTATGTTTTTTAATTGTTGCAGGGGTTAATTGTCCTCTGTAGAAAACCCTGAATCATTGCTTGAACAGGCCTGTTCTGACACGATTATTCTGGCTGCCTACGATCTTTCAGTAGGCCTACGTGGGATGCGGTGCGCGAGGAGCTGGAAAGCAAATGCCTTCGGGATGCGAATCTGCGAGACGGATCGACGCAGCCGAAGTATGTAAACCGAGGATCAGTTATGAGTTGCTCGATGTGTCATCGGCTGCACTTGCTTTCAGGAGTTTGTGGCGAGATGAGAGGGAATCCATGAATTGCACGTGGCTCCTGGAGCGCCTGACCTCTGTTGCCCCAAAGAAAGCCGTTTCCATGGCAACCCCACATTCACCCGCGGTCCGTCCCGCTGCTGATTGTGAATTCCTGCAAGGTCAGAAAGAGAGAAACTCATCTGTGCACTTGGTGAAGCGAAATGTGTTGCCGTTCATACGAGAAACTGCTGGTTTGTGCGGTTATATGAAGGAATGGTTTACTCACCCTCTGGTCATCCAAAATGTGGATGAGTTTATTTCTTCATCAGATTTGGAGAAATAGCATTGCATCACTTGCTCACCAGTGGATGCTCTGCAGTGAATGGGTGCCGTCAGAATGACAGCTGATAAAAACATCACAATAATCCACAAGTAATCCACACCACTCGAGTCCATCAGTCAGCGGCTTGTGAAGAGAAAGGCTGCTGTAAAAAACAAATCCATTAATGCCACTTTTTTCTTAGTCATATATGGCTTTTTCCAGTGAAAAGCCGTCTTGTCTGAATCAGCAGGGAAGTATGCACAGATGGATCAAGCCCCATTTGCAAGCAAAACCAGCCCAAAATGGTTCTAAACAATTACGTGGGTGGATTTTGATGTGACAGGACAACAGGAGATTACTTTTTCACTATAGGAAGCATTATTATGGATTATGAACTCATATTTTAGCCAGAAGCAACGGTTTAAAGTTAAAATGCATAGATGGATTTGTTTCTTATAATCACGCAGATTTTGGCTTCACAAGATGTTAACTGATGGACTGGAGTGGTGTGGATTACTTGTGGTTTATTGTGATGTTTAATCAGTTGTTTGGACTCTCATTCTGACGGCACCCATTCACTGCAGATGATCCATTGTTGAGTAAGTTATGTAATGCTGCATTTCTCCAACTCTGATGAAGAAACATACTCGTCTGCATCTTGGATGAGCTGAGAGAGAGTAAACGGACAGCAGCTCTTTTTGTTTTGTTTGTTTTAGGAGGATTTTTTGGGTGAACTATTCCTTTAAAATGACCTTTCCTCCCAATTTGTTATTTAACCCCGGGTATGTTTAACCATTAAAACTGAACAACTTAAATTCAAATTTAAATCATCTTAAAATAATGCAGATAAATGAGCTAGATAAATTTTAGGTTTTCAAGTTTGAATGACAGTGTTAAACCTAAAAATAAATAACTTTATGTACAATTTATAATTATGAATGTATGATGTAGAAATGAATGTTTTATTTAACGGTTCTTCAATGCATGCAAACATTCACAGCATGATCATATCTGGATGATTAACAGCCCTTCGGAAATAAACATGCAATGATAACGCAATAATAATAATTTATGTTCTTACGCAGCCAAAAGCTTGTTTGCCGTTTGTCGGTATCCTATGAGAAGTTGCTATTTTAGGTTTTACAATTTCTTGTGTTCTTACATTCAAATAATTATCAAAAACATTAACCGCACAATTAATGTTTGCATTTATTTTTTTCTAGAACTTTTCATAAATTTTACCAATAAAGAACCATTGACTAAAGAGAGAGAGAGAGAGAGAGAGAGAGCAACGCGCTGTTGTGCATCTCTCCTCCCCCTTCCTCTCTCTCTCTCTCTCTCTCTCTCTCTCTCTCGTCTGTCGGTCTGTGTCTCCTGCAGGACTGAAGATCATGAGCACTCAACTCGACCGTGTTTGTCCTCCTGATCTCCGCGCACACAATCTCCACAAGACCAAGAAATAAAACACACACTCTCGGTCTCTCTCTCTCTCTCTCTCTCTCTCATTCAACAGACGCTCTGTTTCCAGCGCCGGGAATAAAGCTTCATCCACGCTTGGACTCAAAGTCTCGCAGTATTTTATTGAAGGTTCAAGGTGTTTAACATGATGTTCCTGTCTGTTCTGATGCGCGCTGGCTTTGGATTATTCAGCGTCGCTCTGATCCTCTTTGTCCAGCAGCCAGCCGACGCTTCTGTCACCAGAAACCCGCAAGGTAAGTTTCCCTTTCACCCTCCACATGAAATGTACCTTTTGGCTGAGGAATGACTCCGGGGAAAAATGTGCTCAGCAAGAACAACTCATGGGACGCAGTTTTCCCAAACAGCGCTGAAGTAGACTTTAACAGGTATTTTAACATCTTTGAACTTTTTATGCTGTGCAGGTGTATTTATTTATTATAACGTGTGGAGATTTTCGTGATAGATTCATTTGCTCATTGACAGCAATAATGATGTACTAAACTGTAAAATATACCACACTTGTATTACTTTTGCTAAGAAACAGTCCTGTTAATGTTACGCAGTCTGTCTTTTTGCTCATTGCAAATGGAAACATTAAGATATTTAGCAATTAGGTGATGTCAACCACTGGACTCTAAAATGAAATGATTTAGAGTTCAGTTTCTGGATGTGTTGTAGATGGGGTTTTCACAGAAATGCATTTTCAGTTCTTAAAAAAAACATAATAAAGAACATTTTAATATTCTAAAGAACATTTCTCATAAATAATGAGTCATTATTTTAAGTGAATGGATCATTCTAGAGAGAAAGGGCAGGGCTTGGTTGCAACTAAAGCTAAGACAACTCTTAACTATAACTATCTTATAATTCTACACAAAGGATCACTCAAGGTTTTCTTAACGTAATGGGTTTGCCGCAACCGTCTGCAGATCTCTTTCAAGCACCTGTAAAGCAGTTTAGAGTTCACAGGGTCGTGCACGCACTGCATGAGCACCTCTAGAATGAAGCATCTCTAGAGTTTATATTTAGAGTTTATAGAGTTATTGCTAGTTTATTTATATAATATATGACACTATTTCTGACTGTTGCATTTTGTTATGACATAGAGATGCTAAACCAGATGATTTTAGAAGTCCAAATATGTTCCGAACTCATGAAACTCAAATTCCAGGCACTTTTATTTCCCATGCCCATCTAAAATAAAAGTTTGAATTGATTGATATAAATTCTATTAATTATAACTCGCATTGGAATTAAATTACTGTGTGTTAAAATGTGTTTTCAAAGAACAGACGGCAATGCGATATGCTTGTTTGTAGGCAGGTTAATTATGTAACAATTATGCAACATTTGGCTTTCAGAACAGAATACCTTCTTAAAAAATCAAGGTTATTTATTGGCATTGATCGTTCCATGAAGAACCTTTAACATCCACAAAGAAGTTTTCCTTTCCACAAGAGGTTCTTTCTAGTGGGGAAAAAAGATCATAATAATCCACTTTTAATAAATTAATAAAGGTTCCAAAATGGTGATACCTTGGAAGAACCACTTTGCTTCCCCAGAGAACCCTTCATTGGACATTTTGATTGTCTAAAGAACCATTTCCCACTTTAGACTCTTAAAAATTAAGGTTATTTATTGGCATGTATGGTTCCATTAAGAACCTTTAACATCCATGGAACTTCTCTTTACACAAAAGGTTCTTTAGATTATCCCAAAAATGATGAACCCAAAAAGGTTTTTATTTTTAAGAGTATAAAAAAAAAACTTTTGTGCAATGTAAAGTTACTTTCAATGTTCAAGGTTCTTAATTGAACCATAAACACCAGTAAATAATATTGTATTTTAAAAATTATATTTTAAGAACTGTTCACTGAAAGGTTCTTTGAGGAACCAAAATGTTTCTTTCAAAGCATCCTTTTGGAATTCTTACTTTAAAAGAAAAGAAAAAAAGCACTTTCCATCGCACTACATGCTCTTTTTGATAGTAAAAGTTTCTATATGTTAATAAACTAGAATAAGAACAAATAATGTTTTTAACTATTCATTGAAAGGTTCTTTAAGGAACCCAAAATGGTTCTTCTATGGCATTGCTATGCAAACTCCCCTTTGGAGCCTTTATTTTTAAGAGTGTAGAGCCAAACCAGCATCTAAGGTCAATGAGCAGCTCTGAATTGAGGTGTTTTAGGGTCTCTAGAACACCTTCAGAATGAAGACATCTCGAGTCCAGAGGGGCAGAGCTCCAGATCCCAGCTGAGCCCTCATTCCCCTCCATTCACCATCACTCACCGACATGCTCTCCGTACAAACAAACGTCAACAAATGGTGACTCCCGGGGCTCGGTCCATGCCGACCACATGTTGCTCAGTTCCATATGTGGCCTAAAGTTGGAAAACAGTCTCATGAAGGTCATTTAAAGGTATTTAGCACCACAAAGTCAAGTATTTGACGTTCACCTGTGACTCTGAAAGCGCGTACTGAACCTCTGGGTATTTAGCAAGCTTTTGCACGAGGAGCAGAGGAATAGAAGTTACGTTTGGAGGTCACAGCTAATGGATTGTTACGCAAGCATGGCGCAGTGATGTCAGCGGCTGCTCGTGTACGCATGTGCACGTCTGGTATGTGTGCATTTACGTTTGGTGATGCTCAAAAGGTTTCCTTTTCCTGTCACGCTGACAGGACGACCGAGAGAAAGAGACCGAGAAGAGGAGCGGGAGGGAGGGAGGGGGTTGGGGGTTGTTTTGCATCTTGGGTGGTCTGTTTCCCATTGTGGGAAAACTCAATATTTACATTTTGTAATTAGAAATACTTTCACTCTTTTATTTTCCACAACAAGGATTTATGCACATCTTACAGCGGAAGGTGGCAACGTTGGGCCTAATGACCTGCACCTGTTCGTCAGCACGGGATGGTCAGGTCGGCGCTGGGTGTGTGTGTGTGTGTGCGTGCTGTGTGCTGGTGCGTGCGTGTGCGTGGTGGTGCGTGGTGGGTGCTGTGCGTGCGTGCGTGCGTGTGTGTGTGTGTGAGATGATGTTACAGAGAGAATGTGATGCACGTTTGGTGTCGTTTATGAAGGTTGTTCTGTGTTTTGAGTCTTGTGCTCCAGATGTGATGGCAGTCATCGTAATCTGGAATCTGTCGTAACGGAGTAGTTTCTTTTGTTATTTCTTTTGTCCTTTGTTTTGTCTGTCACATTTATTTGCGTTTTTTTCTTCTTTTTTTCTTTATAAGTGAAACTGCTGTTCACTTGTTCTTTCTTTCTGTTCTTTATTTATTTCTGGTCTTTCTTTCTTTCTTTCTTTCTTTCTTTCTTTTCTTTCTTTCAGGGGAAGTTGTGGCCTAATGGTTAGAGAGTCGGACTCGTAATTCGAAGGGTGCGAGTTCGAGTTTCAGGTCCGGCAGGGATTGTAGGTAGAGGGATGAGTGTATAGTCAGCGCTCTCTCCTCCTTCAATACCACGACTGAGGTGTCCTTGAGCAAGGCACCGAACCCCCAACTGCTCCCCGGGCGCCGCAACATAAATGGCTGCCCACTGCTCCGGGTGTGTGTGTGTGTGTGTGTGTGTTCACAGTGTGTGTGTGTGTGTTCACTGTTGTGTGTGTGTACTTGGATGGGTTAATGAAGAGCACAAATTCCGAGTATGAGTCACCATACTTGGTCGTATGTCACTTCTTTCTTTCTTTCTTTCTTTCTTTCTTTCTTTCTTTCTTTCTTTCTTTCTTTCTTTCTTTCTTTCTTTCTTTCTTTCTTTCTTTCTTTCTTTCTTTCTTGTTCTTTCTTTCTCTCTTCCTTTACTTTGTTTTGTGCTTTCTTTCACTTTGACTTTAAGTTGGTATTTCATTCTCTCCTGTCATTTTTATTCTTTGCCTCTTTCTTTTTTGTATTTTATAATGTGATTTATTTGTATTGTTGCACAGCCATTCTTGCCTCTCCTTTTTTTCTGCATGTTCATTCTTTCTTAATTTGTCCATTTGCCAGTGCCCTTTCATTCTTCCTCTTTCTGTGTTTTCTTTAGTCCTCTTTCTGTTGCTCTGTCACACTTTCATTCACTTGTTGGCTCCGTCTTCATTCATTATTTCTGTAATTAGTTCCTGTTGGTTGTTACAGCGTTTATTAATCTTAATTAAAACACAGTTGTGCATTGTTAGTTCATGATAACTCAGGTCTATTTCTTAAAATTAACATATCTAACTTTTGCGTTTAATAATGTATTAGTAAATGTTAAATTTAGCTTAATTGGTTCATGTTAATGTATTTAATGCTAACAAATGGCAAGCTGGTTCTTTATTTTCCTCCAGTTTCTATCTTAATTACAGTTGAGTTGCTATGTCTGGAGTGTTTTGTCTGTCAAACGCATCAGTAGCATATAAAACAGACAGTGAGTGATTAAACGGTGCCGTTTTTGTCAGGTCAGTATTTATTAAACGCAGATGTTTGCCATGAGCGTCTTTTTCCTTCATCAACGTTACCATAATTGCAGGTTACCAGCACCGTGAAATGATCATAATTCATTATAATAAGCATAATTCTGAGTAAATGGGATAAGGAGGCTTTTAAAAACCCATGTGTAATAAATGACTTGTCTGGGGGGGGGAATCCTGATGTTCTCGAGGTACAGAAGGAAAGCAGCTCGGTTTTGCTTTCTGCTCTCCTGGCCTGGAGCTGCTGGCTAACAGCGCCAAGGCAACCGGCGGTGAGGATGTGACATGCCGCAGCGGTGTGTGTGTGTTGATGTAACCTCTAGTTCATCTCCCCGTTCACCCCGAGGCAAAACCCCTGCCGGGCAGACCCTGCTGGACAACTCCAGTGTGGGAAATACACATTTCCCTTGAATAGCGGGAGCTGAGAAGGAGGGGAGAGCAGCGGAGGCCTGCCGGGGAGGGGTGGCGTGACAGCGGTTTGGGGGGTTGTTTGCTTTGTGTTGCCTTTCACTCAATGAAGTTGGAGTATTCTTTTGTGAGTCTGGAGCAATGGCCTTGTCAGAGGCGGGGACAGAGGATCTCTCAGCGCTTCGATTTAGAGAATATCTGGAATCAAACAACCTTGTAGGAAAGAAAAGTTGTGAATGAAATCTCTTTAGTAAATATATTTCTGCTACAAACATGCCGTGAGATTAAATGGAGATATAGTTTTTGCTTAAGTTGCATGCCTCTCAGATGTTCCTCTTGAGAAAAAACACCCCATATTTGTCTCCTTAAGATTTTAGAGGGTATTCTAATGTCTCGGCTGCGCTCAAATTTGCCTAAATGTAATTTAAGTGTCAACTTATACACACATTGTCACATACTGACAATATAAATGTATAACCTGAATGCACTGTAAGTCGCTTTGGATAAAAGCGTCTGCTAAATGCGTAAATGTGAACTTTGAGACTCCAATATATTAAATGGAAAGAAAATGATGAACTTATAGTTTTATGCTTCTCAGATGTTTCTCTTGAGGGGAAAAAGCCTTCATATGTATCTCGTTTTGAGTTTCAGAGAACATTTAATGTCTCAAACTGTGCTCAGATTTGCTAAAATATAAACACAGAGCTGTTTTTACTAAGAAATTCAAATGTTTATCATTAAATTCTCACAGAAACAGATGCTCCAAGTATCCATTTGGACTGAAAAACACTGTGATCTCTATAAAATCTCAATTGTTTCTCTTAAGACTGCCAAGAGATTAAATAGAGATAAAAATGTGGAGACTTCATGCATGTTTCCCTTGAGAAATATACCTCACAATCTATATCCCTAAGATTTTTAGAGGACTTTAAATGTCTTAAACTGTGCTCTGATTTGCAAGGACATCAAAATCTATAATCAAACGTCATTTCAATGTGAACTTTGCATATTTAACATCAATTTCTCCAAAAAAACTAATGATCTGAGCATGTATTTGGAGGTCTCTGTAATATTTCAGCCGTTTATTCCCATTGCAAACGGAGGGAACAATGAAGGATTTTAAGTTCCGCTTCTCAGATGTTCCTCTTGAGAATTTCAGTAATTAAATTAAATTGACAGCAAATAAAAAAATGTTCTGCTTCTCAGATTTTCCTCCTGAGAAAGATCTCTGTATTTCTCATTAAAACATCTGAGAAGCTATCATCATTCATGTTTATATCTCTTCATTTTTATGACACCAATTTGTACTTATTTCTTTCAGAGGCATCTCAGGCAAAGTTAATGCTTTTAGTTAATAATAACTACTCCATTAAGTCTCCTGTGCAATGAGACCGAGAAACCTGTCAAAACAAATCCCGCTGAAGAAAGAGAATTTGGTGGCTGTTGTGAGGTATTTTATATATAGCTGTTGTGTGGTACGTTTATATTTCATGGATGTTTCTCCAGTCGTTTTCTTATTTAAATGTTTCTCTCTGTTCTTATCTTGGTGCACGTCTTTCTCACAAATATCTCGCTTTCTCTCCATTTAACCCACAATCCAGAAAATCTCTCACCAGTTTTCCTCTTTTATTTTTGTCCCAAAGTGGAGTGTGCATTTTTGAGGCAGGAGTTGAAGCATTTATAGTCGGCCACGTGGCAAAATATGTTTACTGTTCAGTCGGATTCAGTGTTCAAAACCCATACGAGTTTGCCACTCTGAGAGTGTTGTGAAGTTTTTACAGATAAGATGGATAATGCATGTTGTTATTCCTTAGCAGAATTAAAAATCCCCATGTTTTCTGTCAAGGTTTTCCTATGAGTTTTCAATGGCGGTTTCCAATTTATAAGTACAATTATTCTCTATAACATAAATTGCATGCACCCATACTGCAATTTTGTTCATTTTTAAAATGTATGTTTGTAATAAGTAACTACATAAAATTGTTTGGTGTGCGAGTGTGTGTGTGTTTACGTTGTTCAACAAAATGTCCAAATATCGTCAACTTATATTTACCAAAGACCTTATTTCACTCATGAATTGAAAAACCAAAAAGCCATCGGAAAATCTCAAGGGCATCCATGGTGAATTAGTCTTCTGGGTGTTAAAGTCCTGACATCCTCACATGGCATTAAGAGAGGGTTGTAGGTTTGATTCCCAGGGAATGCATGAATTGATCAAATGTTGTTGAAGTCACTTGCGTAAATGTATTTTGCATACTCCATGGTACAGAATGATTACCATATTCAAAACTGGTATTGCGATTTTAATAAATCTAACAAAATCATAATTCACAATATATTCTCTGAAATATCTTTATTCTCTTAATATCTTACGCAATTTAGTTTTACATGATGTTTAGATATTTCTAAGTGAAAAACAAGACAAAATAATTTACTGCAGTGTTAAATGAACAATCTTAAAATGAACAATCGTAAAATGACTCTTGCTGACAATGCATTCACCTTTGGGCCATCCGAGATGTAGATGAGTTTGTTTAGATAGATTTGGAGAAATTTTGCATTTCATCTCTTGCTCACCAGTGGATCCTCAGCAGTGAATGGGTGCCGTCAGAATGAGAGTCCAAACAGCTGATAAAAACATCACAAGTAATCCACTCCAGTCCAGTCCATCAGTTATCATCTTGTGAAGCTAAAAGCTGCATGTTTGTAAGAAACAAATCCATCAAGATTTTTTTAGGAGTCATTATCCATAATATTGCTTTCTCCAGTGAAAAAAAATCTGGTCTGAATCATGAGAGAAATCTACACAGATCAAGCACCGTCTAAAAGTAAAACCATTCAAAAACACAAAGGTTTAAAGTTAAAATGTCTTAATGATGGATTAGTTTCTCACAAACATGCAGCTTTTCACTTCATGAGACATTAACTGGTGGACTGAAGTGGTGTGATTACTGGAGGATTATTGTGATGTTTTTATCAGCTGTTTGGACTCTCATTTTGACGGCACCCATTCACTGCAAAGGATCCACTGGTGAGCCAATGATGTAATGAACATTTCTCCAAATCTGATTAAGAAACAAACTCATCTACCTATCGCATGGCCTGATGGTGAGTAGACTGTCAGCAAGTTTTCATTTTTGGGTGAACTATTCCTTTAATTTGATATCTTAAAATGAAAGGCAGTTGGAGTGGAACAGCTTTTCTTTATAATGTAATTGTGGGTGACTGTTAGCAGGC